>CATIWK010440350.1:0-11589 GCA_949634005.1 Mallotus japonicus
CATCAGCCTCATTTCCATTTGGTTTAGCTGAAATAGATCATAATTCACTTGTTTTTAAACACCCAAAAATAATAAAAATTCATCTAGCATGATAGCATCACTAAACTACTTAAACATATGAAGCTGCCAACTATGACAGATTTAATAGGGTGATATAAAAAAATTCACCAATAATTCTATACAATGAATCTCCAAATGAAAATTTCCAGATCATTAACTCTATGTGTCTGAAGTAATTTAGGCCCATCTAGTTAATTAGACATAGGTCCATTTTTAGTTAATAAAATCAATTAGACTTAGATTACTAAATTAAGCTTTCATAACATGTAAACCTAGGCTCACTTTAGAGTTAAAATAAATAGACTTAGAGTCATTTAAATAAAATGGATTAGGAATTAGGCCCATTAGTCTTCTAGGCTCATTTGTAAAATAAAACATGTAGACTTAGCTTACTTAATTAAAACTTGTAGATTAGACTAACATAAGGGATTATGAGCTTGAATGATACATTGTTTATATGCTATTTCATGATTAGTTTGTCTTTTGGGATTTATGGATGTTCAAATTGGGTTTTATGAAATTGCATGTAAATAGGGGATGAAATAATAATTAATAAAATAATTCTAAAAGAACACAAGACTAAGAGAAGTTAGTATTCCGAATCCAGAATTTCCTGGTTGTGGTGCTAGCTTTCTTTTAGAGAATCGAGTACCACCTCCGATATTGTCCTAGTTATTACCCTGGGTGGCGACTCCATCATCTCCACGCTATGTCTTTGTGATATAGTAGTGTGTTCCCTAGAGCCCTGAGCTTAAACAGTGTCGCGGTTGCAAGAAACTTGTGCGCGCGCCAAACCCCGCCGTCTATAGAGGTATTTCTTGCTGATACTGGTGGGCACTACCCTCTTTTATGAGACTGGTCATGAGGTCTGCATTACCCTTCTTGGCCCTCTTCGAGACTTTGGTCTGATTGGTACCTTTGACTGGGGTTCTACAACACTTGCCTATCTTTATTACAGGCTTGATACTATATACAGAGGTGCAGTCATAATGTATGGTTTCTGGCATGTTTTGCATGTATGTTCCTGCCTCTCTTTGGTTTCTTTTCCCTTTTGTGACTTTTTTATCTTATCTTGACTGTTGCCTCTCCCTTTACAGATTTGGAGCATTGAGATTGGGTTGATTCGAGGCTTTAGTGCCGTTAATCTTGACAAGAGTCTTCCTCTGATGCAGAGATGGGGCTCTTCTCGCCTTTCTAGCATCAAACATAACCTACAAACTTATCATGCGCAGCTGAACACTTTAGAGTGGGACCTGGTAAGAAAAATTCAGCCGTTAGTTTTGAAATTGCAAAATGAAAACTAACTAATTGAATTGTGAATTTTTAGATGAAATATGATTGGCTCGATGGTGCCGAGGATATCTAGTGATATGATTTCATGGCTGCTGCTTTGAGACTTGAGACTATGAGAATCCTACTTTTTGGATATGGCTGCAAGATGTAGTATCTTGGTGAGCGTGTATACGATGGCATGCAGGGCCTTCCCGATGACGCATTCCTTATCCTATTCCCTCTTCTTTGTTGTGGAGTTATGACTTGATTGGCCCAGAGCTGATAATAGCCTTAGAGGGATATGATGCCTCTACTTTGGTTGAGCGTTCCCAAGGATATCATCAGTTCATTCAGGAGAACCTCCTTGAGCATCTATAAATTTGGAAGAGGTTTGATCTTCATCATGACCCCTTTCTTATTTAATTGTTATTGCTGACATTTACTCTCTTTCTTAGGTTGAAAGAGTAGATTCTCATGTTGCTGAGGAGACTGAGACTGATCCTCAGACTACAAGGACGGAACATGAGACCGAGCAGGGATCTTATGCTCATCATGCTGAGACTGTTCATGGTGAGACCTCGATGAGTGCACCCTAGGTGATATTTCACTTTTGGATTGATCGATGTATTACTGGGATCTTGCAGTTCAGACTCTTATTGAGCAGCATATGTATTTTGATGACATGCAGCCTTCTAGTTTCTCTCCACCATATGCTTCTCATGTGAGTGCAATTGATTTGATCTGTTCAAACTAACACTTACTACTAATGTTAGTAATATTTATAATGCAGATTCCCCGAACATAGGTAGAGTACTTATATGGACTCGCCTCATCTCAGAGATTATTTACTATACAAGTCACATACAGTTGGAGAGTAAGTGTTTTACGATTAACGTGCAGATGTATGCATGATATGCAAATTTCTAACATTCATAATGTAACAAGGTTACACCTGTGACTTAGAACGCGAGAATGAGAGGCTTCGTCGACATCTTGTTGACTTAGGCTTCAGTGATTATAGTGCTGGGACCTCGACTGCTAGAGCTCCGGATGATGATTCGATTAGGGGATGGAGTCCTTAGACGGATACTAGAGCTAGAGATGATTGATCTTATAGACCTTCAGTGTGCTTGTATTCTGTTATCTGACTTTTCAGACTTTTGTACTTGTTCTGCATTCTGTATTCTATACTTATTCTGCATTTTTTATTTTGCACTTGTTTTGCATTATGTATTCTGTACTTGTTATGAATTGGCCTTCTAATCTTAGGTGGATTGTGCCTTAATTCCTTTTTCCCCTTTGAATGAAAATTCTAAGTAACAAGGATAAAGGAATAAATAAATAACTAGTACTTTATTTACTTATCCTAATCCTAATCCTAATCAACTTAGATTCCCATCCTATTAGGAAAGGAAATCCTCATCCCATCTTGATTCATCCTTTATCACTATATAAGGGCTTGAAAGAGTTCATTCTCTTCATTCCTTATTTTTGCACCTTAATCATGATTTAAGCTACGCATCAATTGCTCAAGGACTTTCTCAAGAACCTTAACAGAGATGATTGGAATCGTTTTTTACCTCTCTGTACCAAATTGCTAAAATCTTTACACCACATTAAGATTAATCATAATCTTCTTCATGCTGCTGCCTCTTTTTGGGATTCTAAGGATCATGTCTTTAGATTTAATGGACAGGAACTGTGTCCATTAATTGAAGAATTTGCTGCTATTCTTGGATGTTCATTAGATTCTACTGCTATGATTGCTCTTCCCAAACTAGACATGCAGTTTCCCAACAAGTTGTGCGCATTCTTTGATATGCCCCCAAATGCTATTTATTCTTATGCGTATAATCCTGAGACTGTTAGCCTATTTGCCCTAATTCTTGGTTGTGAGACCAAGGATAAAAACAGTGCTACTTGGACTAGGATGGTTTCCTTCTGCCTTTATGCTCAGTTTCTACTAGTTTCTTCCCACGAAGATGCTGATATAAAAATAATCAGTATTTTGGAACAAGTAGAGGCCGGAGCAAACCCAATACCTATTATACTTACTAAAACCATTGTTGGTTTGGATCATTTTAAGACTCAAACTCGTCTTTCTGGCAGTCTACTTCTCCTTCAGGTTTGTAATCATAATTTTTTTAATGCCTTAATTTTGTCTAAGTTTCTCTTTTGGGTTTTTAACTTAACAAGCTTCTTCTTCTTCTTTTTTTTTTCTTTTATAGATATGGTTACAGGAGAAGCTGAGTTTGCTCAATGTTCCTGCCAACCCTATGACTTATCAGCCTCATCAGTTGTAGTCTCGTCCTCTGACAATAAAGGATATCCGTACCACTGATCATTGGATTAATTGGACAAAGAACCTTACAGATTTTGAGATTACTTGGATTTGTCCATGGTGGAAACTTAAGTATGTGACTATTGACCTATATGATTGTTGTGTTCCCTTTCCTGGATTATGCTTTTCTACTTTCATCTCTCCTTCGCGCCTTTGTCGTCAGTATGGACATTGCTAGTACATTATCACTATCTTGACCAATTTTGTGGGCTTTCCTCTTCGGCAAGGTTTTCTAGACAAAGTGAAGAGTTTATGACCTCGCAAGACTCTTGAACGAAATCTGAATCTGGATGTTGATGTGGCCACTAATGACAACTATAAGACTTGGGTTTCATTGTAGAGTGTAGAGCCACCAGGATATACTTGATACAAGAGAGTTCAAGCATTGCATGATAAATCTCAAAAGAAGAAATGAAGAACATAGTTTAGGAAACAACAATGGTCTCATAGATCTAATTCTTAGACTTTTTATGCTTTATTTTCCTTTCTAGCACCTATGCATAATGATAGAATATGCATTCTAAACAAAAATTCTATTTCAATTCAATTCTTTTATTAGGGCAAAAATGAGTACACTTGTTACATCATATAATATAACTCCTGTTATCAGCTAGTCCTTTCAAATTTTCTAGCTGAATATTTTTCACTCACTTCATTCCCTAATTTTTCCTGACTAGCCCTTTGCAGGTTTTCTAATCAATGGGAGACCTTTGCGGGTTTTCTGGACAGTGGGAATGTCCTAACTTTTGCTTGACCAGCCTTTTCAAGCTTTCTAGTCAACATACTTTTATTCTTTATCCTTCTTTTTATTTAAAGATAGTATTTCTTAAGACGATCTAGGTTGATTGGCTCTGTGAACTCATTCCCCTCAAGATCTGAAATCTTTGCAGCTCCTTTAGGCAAGACGACCTTAACCAGGTATGGCCCTTCCCAATTGGGTTTGAATTTCCCTCTCGGATTAAACACCATTGCCCTTGACTGTTTTAATACCATATCTCTAGCTTTGATCTTTCCAGGTTTAACTTATTGAATGATCTGGCTATCCTCTTTTGATATATCTGAGTATGAAATAAAGCATCCATCCTTTTCTCATCTAAGGACATAAAGTGCTCATATCTCTTTTGTGCCCATTCACTCTCGGGAGTTTTAGCTTCCATAACCACCCTTAAAGGCTTAATCTCAGTCTCTATTGGCAAAATAGCTTCACATCCATACACCAATGAGAATGGTGTTTGGCTTGTTGTTGTTCGTCCTGTTGTTATGTATCCCATAAAGCAAGAGGAAGATACTCAGACCAATCTTTGTAGGTTTTAACCATCTTAGAGAGAATTTTCTTCACATTCTTATTTGCTGCTTTAACTGCTCCATTAGCCTGAGGCCGATAAGGTGAAGATTTATGATTCTCAATCTGATACTTCTGTGGTAACTCTGCTGTCTCTGCTTGGAATTGAACCGCATTATCTGTTACAATATGATGTGGAACCCTATATATGCAAATGAGACTCTTTTCTATAAATCTTGCCATCTGCTTTGCTTTCAATGCACTAAATGGTTCTGCTTCTACCCATCTAAAGAAATAATCAATGGCTACCACTATGTACTTGTGCCCATTTAATGCTGTAGGCCTTATCTCACCTATAATATCTATTCCCCAGGCTGCAAAGGGCTAGGGAGATGTCAAACTGTTCAGCACCGTAGGTGGTAGATGCTTTAGATTCCTATGTATTTGGCACTGATGACATTGTTTCACCACTCGGATGCAATCTGTTTCTATACTCATCCAATAGTAACCCTATCGCATGATCTTCTTTGTCAAGATGATTCCGTTCATGTGAGGCCCACAAACTCTAGCATGAATTTCTTTCATTACCTCCTCTGCTTCCTCTTTCTTGAGACATCTTAATTGTGTACCATTCATCATCCTTTTATACAACACTCCATCATGACTTGCATAGTTATGCGTAAGAACACGAAGAGCGTATTTGTCCTTTGAGGTTGCCTCGTCTGGATACTTACTCTCTTCTATGAATTTTTGAACATCATAAAACCATGGTTTCTCTTCCGGTCCTATTTGAACATTCATTATTTGCTCACTACTATAACATGGGGCCTTTGCTTTCATTATCACTAAAGGTTTCATAATTAATCCAGTTGGACTGTCCCACATTGAGGAAAGGGTTGCCAATGCATCTGCCATCTGATTTTCATCTCTCACCAAATAAATGAAGAGACATTTATTAAAACTTTTTACTAAGTTTTTCAAATAGCAGACATAAGGTTTTAACCTTTCTCCCTTTACCTCCCATTCTTCATTAGCCTGACTGATGACTAACAAAGAATCTCCATAAACCAGTAGATCCTTTGCTCCATCTGCTATAGCTGCCTCTATTCCATAGATACATGATTCGTATTCTGCCATATTGTTTGTGACCTTGAAATCCAGTTTCTTGGCCATGGGAACAATTTCTCCTTCTGGTGTAACCAAGATTATTCCTAATCCTGCTCCTTTATTGTTTACCGCTCCATCTAAGTTCAACTTCCATTCTCTGCATTCTATCACTGTTAGGTTTTCATCGAGAAACTCTAGATTCCACTGTTCATTCCCTTCTATTGCATTTTGAGCTAAAAACTTTGCTACGGCTAGTCCTTTGATAACCTTCGTAGTGATGTACTCTATGTCGAACTCTGTCAGCAACACTAACCATCGAGACATTCTTCAAGTAAGAGTGGACATTTGAAATAAGTACCTTAAAGGATCTATTCTTGAAACAACTTGTATCTTATATGACTAGAAATAATGCCTTAATTTCCTTGTAGCCCAAATCATGATCAGACATGTTTTCTTTATCAGGTCGTACTTATCTTCATATGGCAAGAACTTCTTACTGAGGTAATACACTGCATGCTCTAACCCTTTTGGTCCTTCTTGTGCCAACATCGCTCCCATGGCTTTCTCTTCTAAAGCTAAGTACAAAATCAGAGGTTTCCCTTATCTGGGTGGTTTCAAAACGGGAGGACTTGTAAGGTATTCTTTGATCTTGTGAAAAGCTTTTTCTGGCACTCCTCATTCCATAGGTTGATTCTTTCTCAAAATTTTAAAAATGGGATCACATATAATTGCAAGTTTTGCTATGAACCTACTAGTTTATTGTAATTTCCCAATAAACCCTCTTACCTCTTTCTATATTTTTGGTGTAGGCATCTCTTGAATAGCTTTGATCTTGTCTGGATCCACTTCAATTCCTCTCTAGCTGACTATGTGCCCAAGCAATTTTCCTGAAGTTACCCTGAAAAAGCACTTCTTTGGATTAAGCCTCAAATTATATTTCTCAATTATGGCTAAGATTTTGTCTAAGGCTTCAAAGTGTCCTTCCCTTATTTCTGATTTGATCATCATGTCATCTACATAGACCTCTACTTCCTTGTGCATTATGTCATGAAATAATGCAGTTGATGTTCTCTGATAAGTTGCTCCTGCATTATTTAATCCGAAGGGCATTACCTTGTAGTAATAAGTTCCCCATTCTGTAATGAAAGCAGTCTTAATGTTATCCATAATTGCCATCATTATTTGGTTATAACCTGAAAACCTGTCCATGAAAGAATACATCGCGCTAGATGTTGCACTATCAACCAATATATCAATATGCGGTAAGGGAAAGTCATCCTTAGGGCATGCTTTATTCAAATCTCTGAAATCCACATACATTCGTACCTTACCATCATTTCTTAGGAACCGCTACTATATTTGCTAGCCATTGAGGATAATCAAATATATCAAGGAAATTAGCTTGGATTTTCTTAGCAATCTCTTCCTTTATCTTTTCTTTCCATTCAGGGCTTAATCTTCGAAGCATCTGTTTAACCGTCCTAATGTCCGGAGAAGTTGGAATGTGATATTCTACAATTTCTCTATCCAAACCTGGTATATCTTCGTAGGACCAAGCAAATGCTATCTTTCTTTTTGTTAATATTCTCTTAAAATTTTCTCTCTTCAGGAGTTACCTTATGTGATATAGAAATGTTCCATGGATTATCATCCGAGCCCATGTTAAATGAATTTAATTGAATAGAATTAATGTCTAGCATACACATATGATCAGTATTAAAATGTACAGAACCATCAGGATAAACATCACACAAGTAAGCCAAACTAGAATTTATATCATTGACCAAAGGAAAAACAGAGTTTTCGTCCTCATAAAGACCGGACGTTATTACATCAGTTTCTTCATAAAAAAATCACTAAAACTATTGCTAATGATAGTAGCTAAATCCTATAGCAGCTCTCTATTAGGTGGCAGACACAGCAGTTCTTCTACAACCATGGCGCTCATCTTCTCAGCAACTTATCATCACATTCTCTTGGTTGTCTTGTACAAGACCCTCGATGATATGTTCCTTGAAAATCTCAAATCCAGGAATGTTCACTCCAGCTACATTAATAGGTTCAGCTGTTCCTAAGTAGAATTTGCCTTTTCCTTCTTTGACAAAGCTTTCTTTCAAAGGTTGCACTTTCTGTAGAGCTTTCCCTTTATTCTTTGATCCCTTCTTCATTTTCTTGTTGTTTAATCCCATTTCTGCATATCCTAAACCTTTGGTATCATTTTAAGATTTGACATCCGGCAATTTTGGAATGCCTCGTTAGTTATTTCCCAGTCCCAGTCTAGGTTGATATTGCATCTTTTCCATCATCTTTGCAACTCTTGGATTTATCTCAGTTCCATCAAAGATTCCAGCCACTTGAAAACCTGGAGGCACAATCACTTATTTCTGGCTGTCCAGAATAGTCATCACATTCTTGCTCATACTCGCATCTATAATTATCACTCCTCCTTCATGAGGGAATTTTATCTTCTGATGCACAATTGAGGGTACTCCTCCAAGCACATAAAACCAAGGCCTACCTAATAGCAAGGCATATGTAACCGGAATGTCCAAAATAGTACATTCTATTATTGAATTAACAGGACCAGTTTTCACTAGGGTTTGGAATGTGCCTTCTACACTCCTTGTGCTGTCATCATAAGCTCTTATTATTAAGTCTGAATTTGTCAAGTCATCAACTTTCAAACCTAAATTAGGCAAGATTTTCAACGGGCATACATTAATTGCAGAACCATCATCCACCATCATTTAATTGGTCCTCTTGCCTCTGACTTCAGCCGGAATAAAGAGGGCTTTGTTATGATCTCTTCCTTCTAAAGGTAAGTCCTCATATGAGAACGTCACTACTCCATGTTTCTTTTCAATGACTTTTGCTAGCATAGCCTCTTGGGTAGCAGTAGTTTCAATGCTCATTTTGGATAAGGCCTTGACAAGAGCCTTTCTATGAATGCTGGAGTGTATCAAAAGCTCCCAAATGCTTACATTTGCTTTAGCCCTCTTGAGCTGTTTAAGGATTAAATCCTCTTCTTGCCCTTCTTTTGTTTCTTCTTTATCCCTTTCTTCTCTTTCTATGGCCTTGTCTGCTCTCTTCTCTGTTGGCTTATAACCTTTTCCACTTCTAGTGACATAATTCACTTAAGTAGTGTCTGTCCATACATTGTAGCATGTGTTGTCTTCTTCATTAGAATTGTACCAGATATCAATGGTTCCAACAGTTTGATCTTTGTTTCCGTTTTTCCATATCTCTACCATGCATGTTTCTTTCTTACATGACGACTTCTCACTTGTTGGCTTACTATCTTTGAATTCATTTCCCCATCCTCCAAGCATAATTGACTCTATGGGGGTATCATAAGAAGGTGGTTTAGAGTAAAACACCTTATAGTCGAATTTTCCTGAGGGTTATTCCAACAAATCTTCTACTCCTCTAGGGGCATTTGGAAGTTTAGGATCAAGGTTCTCAAAGGAGTTCAACACTTCTTTCTCTCTAACTCCTGAATTGATTGTCATGGTTGATGGGGGTGGTACATTTCGGCAATTTAGGAAAGGATTGTTTTTAGTGCTAGGGTTTTGGTTGGATTTTTTTGGGTCTGTGATTTTTCCAGCATCTATGAGATTTTGGATTTCATGTTTCCAATAAACACAAATGTCTGTTGAATGGCCATTGACTTGATGGAATTTGTAATAACTATTTGGGTAATAGCCAGGGACATTTGGGTTTGGTGGTTTAGAAAAGGTAAGAGGTATGAGCAAACCCTTTTGAATTAGGCGCTCGAGGACTTTCGAGAGGGGTTGGTTGAAGTTTGAGAACCTTCATGGTGGTTGAACAATATGCACTTCCACAACTCGGCTAGTGTTTCCTTGTTGTGTGCCCCCAGTTTGATAATTTTTTTGTTCCCGTACTCCTGGTTGCCTTCTTCTTTTCATTCTTAATCTCCTCAACTTGCAATCCATCATCATATAGGTCTACAAATGACTTAAGATTCATCATCTACAACCTTTCAACCAAATTAGGAGATACATTATGGACAATCATCCTAACTTGATCTTTTTCAGCCAACTTATTTTTCATCAATCCTGCCTTATTCATAAACCTAGTGAGAAAATATAAAAATGACTCATTTGGCTTTTGTTTAGTCAGTTCCAAATCCATGATGGATACTTCCAACTTAGTATTATGATCATATTGCTTCAAGAAAGCGGTACATAACTCCCGCCAATCAGCCCTTACAGACTTTTCTAGCCCATGATACCAGTTTACAGTAATACCCTCTAGGGATAGTACAAACAACTTAGTTACTACAGCCAATGGAGCTTTATTGGTGCTCATATTTGTTGTATATTGACTCAAGTGAATCCTCGGATCTCCTGAACCATTGAACTTATACTTCCAACTTAGTATTATGATCATATTGCTTCAAGAAAGCGGTACATAACTTCCAACTTAGTATTATGATCATATTGCTTCAAGAAAGCGGTACATAACTCCCGCCAATCAGCCCTTACAGACTTTTCTAGCCCATGATACCAGTTTACAGCAATACCCTCTAGGGTTAGTACAAACAACTTAGTTACTACAGCCAATGGAGCTTTATTGGTGCTCATATTTGTTGTATATTGACTCAAGTGAATCCTCGGATCTCCTGAACCATTGAACTTCTGCAGTTGAGGCATTCTGAACTTGTTTGGTAACTTGTCACCCTCTATACACAGTATGTCATCAAAGTCAAATGAGTAACCCAAGCCTTGCCCTCTCATTAGTTCTTCCATCTTGGTCATCTTATGATTTAGCGCTTCCATCTGCCTGGACTCAAGGTCTTGAACCAGCTCAAGTGATTCTTTCTTGGCTTTCTCTACCATGTAGTTCTCAACATCATCCACTTTCATTTCCACAGTAGGTACATTCCTAGCAGCATTCAAAGGTTGTCCCCTAATATTATCATTGTTAGCAGGTGGATTTTCTCCAACAGGTGGAATAGCAGCAGCTGGTGGTGCAACAGCGGGTGGTGGCATTAGTCCAGTTAAAGCTTGCCTCAATTCATCTTGCATCATCGCTCTCTTATCATCCATTAATGCTCCCTTGATATCTTCCAAGGTCCAATTTCCTCCTGGTCGTTCCATCTCTTATGTCTGCCTAATTGGTATTGGTGCTGGTGCAGGTGGTGCTTCCAAGTAGAGTGGATTGATAGAACTTTTCTCTAGTCTGGTTAAGATCTCTTTCGTGATTGACTGCTGACTTGAAGTAGCTCTCTCCAGTCCACCACCTTTTAATTTCTAAACACAGGATGACTCAGATGACTCTATGATGGCTATAAGACAAAGTGTTAGTGTGATGTTCTATCTACATATGATACATGTATGCATGATGCACGTGCTATGCAACAAGTAGCAAGTAACAAGTTTAGTCAAGTATCAAATGTATACATACATCCTTCTAACCTTATTCCTCCCACACACGAATTTAATGGTGAGCCTCTTTCCTAGGATTTTTGGTCTAGGCCTTAATATCAACAAGGGATATCAAGTAC
>CATIWK010440439.1:0-10904 GCA_949634005.1 Mallotus japonicus
CTTGCCTTTTTTGGTTGAATTAATTCAGCTTTTGTAGAATCTTGCAATTTATTAAAAGTTGGATATGATAAACTGATAATAGTTGCCAACTTGCAAAAGATACTAGTAGAACAAAAGGGGAGGTAGAATCATCAAAGAGCATGCAGACTAGCTCAAGATTTTGAGACTAATCCAAAGGAAAAACTGGTGTCAGCATCCATTAATTAACCTATCCTGAATTTAAATGATTTAAAGTTGATTGGACAATGTAAAAGAAGATATTTGGGGTCAAATTAGCTTTGCTCAATACAAACCATAATAACATACTTAAAAATCAATTCTAATAAAAAAATTTAAGTGCTAAAGAGAGTTTGATTATTTTTTTTAACAATTTGCGTTCAATTTTTAGAGCTATTATTTGAAAAAATTAAATTTTCTAAATACATCAAATTGATGAGAAAATTACCTTAAAATTATCTGAAGAAAAATAATCAAAAAATTAATATTTCAAAAGAAGAATAATAAAATATTTTCTTAAAAAAAATTGAGAGGAAAATTTCATCTCTGTAAGTTAGAGATTAAATTTATAATCTTCAAATCTTATAACAGAAATTTTTACTATTAAACTACTCACTTTTTACAGAGATAATAAAATATTAATTTGTGAAGGTCTTTTGATCATATCAATAAAAAAGAAAAATTAATACCAACAAAAAGGCAAGAAAAAAGGCTTTGGTTTATGCCTAAAACCAATTGTTTTAAGTAGCTTTACTTTCTTCTTGGATAATATCCCATGCAATTTATCTTTTGCATTAGAAGACAGAGAGAGCTCCACAGTTTAATGGCTGAAAATAAACCCATCCCAAAGAGCGTATGCATATCATTGTGAACAGAGACCAGAGACCAGAGAAGAAGAGTCTAGGAAGTGTAATTAGTGTGTCATACTTACCATTCTAGTTCACTTGATGCATTACAGCATGTCCCTTTCTATATAGATTCCACTGAGTAGGGACAGCACCCACGTGGATTGTGGAGTCATATTTTTGTGCTTCTCTTCGTTCAACTTGATGTCAAAAGCTCTTTCTCTGACTAGGTCACAAGCCGAAAGCAACCAAACCCCATTATAGACTTGGAGAGTGTGTGTTCATACTTTTTATATTATTGCTGATAAGGCTGATATCATTCTTACAAAAAAAAGGGATATATAGCCTCCTATTTATGTCATATTTGCTTCTCCTTTTTTTTTTTTATCATACATCAAAAGAGATTGAAAATACCAATATAAAGATGAGAGACTGCGAATCTGAAATCTTACAATGTCTGCAGTGGTAGGTTGGCTCATATTTGTTTTTTTAATTTTGTTTTGTTTTTGCATGTAAAGGATAGAATCAGTATAACATCCAGTAAAGTTTGATGTAAAGTTTGATGCTTAATATTCATGAAAAGATAAAAACAACAATATCCTCACACTTGTAAATTAATTATTTGATAAAGTTTGATGTGTATTTGGAAACATGTAAGAATAAGATTTTTGTTTTCTTTTTCCATTTTGGATCAAGGGATGATCATGGAAATAAAAGCAAAAATTGCAAATGGCAGGCATCCATTTGTTAAAAATGCACAAATTTGTCCCCGCAAGCAGGCCAGGCAGTTGAGGGACATTCGGTGGGTCTCGGGTTTGAGACCCACCATCCCCCTCCCCCACTTTGGTCAAAAAAAAAAAAATGCACAAATTTTTATTCATACCAATATCATCTTTTTTTTTTCACTTTCATATATATACTAACAACGGTGTATTTAATTAGGACTTTTACAGATATTTATAAATTTTTTTAAGTGAATGATTTTTGTAAAGTTTATAGATTTTTTAATGATTTTTATAAAGTTTAATGACTTTTATAGACTTTATTTTTAAAAACTTTTATAGAGTTTATGAATTTGTTAATGACTTTTATAAACTTTATTTCAAAAAACTTTTTATAATTTTTATTGATATTGGATAACTTTTATTGATTTTAATATACATATTTTGACATAATAAATTAATTTTTGTCATATAATAAAAAAAATTAAAATAATTATTAAAAGTGGATGTTTTTAATTAATTTTTTTAAAAATAATTAAGATATTTATTTTATTAATTTCAAATAAAAAACATATCAAAGAGTTGTTTTATGATGACAACCTTAACTATGAAAAACTTGAAAATGATAGCGAACACCTCGAAACAGAGCTAAAAACTGAAGTCGATTTGGAAATCCACAATCCACTAAAAAAGTATTTACCTAATATATATATAATAAAAAATATAATAAACAAAAATAAAAAAAATATATATAAAAAAGTGAAAATAAATTGAAATAGCAATAAGTCATTCAAAATCTTGAGGAATGGTGAAAGATAATTTTTTAGATTTCATATTTATATCAATCTACAAAAAGTCATTCAAAGTCCATTGAAATCTTGAGAGTGAGGAAAATAAAATATTTATGCATAATATTACATAAAAATCTATAAAAGTACATAAAAGTATAATGTCTATAAAAGTTAATGACATTTTGAACATCACCTTACTTTTATAGACTATATTAAAGTTGTAATTAAATACCTTCTAACTTTTACAGACTTTTTTAAGTCAATAGAAATCCTAATTGAATATCACCTCAATTTTCTGGAGTCCTAAAAAGTTATAATTGGATACCATCCAACTTTTCAAATCAATTAAAATCTTTTAAAATCTTAATTGAATACACCCTTTTAAATCTATTTTTTTTTTTTTTTTAATAACTGAGAGGTCAAAAGAAAGGAGGAGATCGAACCTATAACCTCACCTTACAATATTCATTACCTGAGCCATATTGAACTAGGGAGGACATACTAAATCTATTTCTACTATAAACATAACTTACAAATATCAATTATTAATTGTATGTACATTTTTACGTTCGTTTATTTTATTCTAATATAAAAATTAAAATGAATCAAGCATTGAGAAAACTTCTTTTTTTTTTTTTTTTTTTTTTGAGAAAACCTATTAACCATGCATCACGTGGTTAATGTGTAGTTTTTTTTTTTTTTTTTTTGACACAGGTTAATGTGTAGTTTTGACGTATTAAAATGTAGAAAATTCAACACAAAATCTATTGGGTTAGGCTTCAAACTGGAAAGTTTGGGCTTTTTTTGTTTTCACTAGGTACACGGTCCTGTCCTATTAACAAACACAAACTTCATTGGACCTTCACCTATTGCCATGTACAAAATTTTGGGTATCTTGTGTTAAAAAATGTAGGGACCAAAGCAAATACGTTAGGGGGATTCCTAAATTAGAAAGGCCATTATGTGACATGAGAGCATGTCATTGCACTTTCAGACATAATCCTGAAACAAGCTGCTATCTTTTATTCGCATGGCTGATCAGCAACAGTGAGCAAGTCACTGAAGAAAGGATCAAAAATAGCTTCTTTTGCTGAATTGTACTTGTCCATACGTTTCTTCAACGATCGCAATTCTCTCTCATTTCTTGAAGAACGTTCCTGATACAAGCTTAAATCAGTCAAAATACATCCAAATTCAAGACTCAATTTGCATTCACTCACCCTGATACAGGCGAAAATGCTAAAATCTGCATCATAATGCGATGCTATTCAAGACCCTGATGATTTCAGAAGTATTTTTGTAGTTTTCCAATGTAACATAACAATGTTCAAATGGTTAGTAACTTACAAATGATTTCTTCTGAAGTAATACATCCACCAAGTACACCAGCCATAGAACATTTGTTTTAGGAAAACTGCAGAACGTGAGTGATGCATGATTTAGTGAAGTGCCAAAGCTGAAGTTGAGTTCAGTTAGCAAACAAGGTTCCTTATTTTGTTTACTTGAAACAGATTGGGATATTTTAACTGTCCCAGATAAGTCCAATGCCTGATGTGGCGAGTAAATGAAATCTTCATCTTATTATTCATTACGGGTATGATAATACATTGTGAAAGTGAAAGTGAAAGAATATTACCTCCCTTCCCAGCAATCTTCTGTTACCTCCTTCATCTTCCGGTATGTTTCTGCCTGCAAGTGACATTAAGAATCTATTAGAAGTATCCTGATATTTTTGAATTGGGAACAAGGAATCCGCTCATATTATTCCTTTTCTTACTTGTCGGTCACCCTTTGGACCCTTAAATAGATAAGGATCTGAAGACAAATCCAGGAAGAGTATATCTTCACCTGTATGCATAATGTTTGTTAGCACTGAAGGATGCACAAGTTCAAACTTCATTTGCCAGACATAAAGTTAAAAGAACATAGGGTTTTCACCGGTATTAATTCTCGAGAGAGTAAAATCAATAATGGAAGTTGATAGTCCATATGTTTTGACAAACATATGCTTTCCCTCAAGAATAAACTTCACTGTAACAGAGTCATCTCGACTTAGGAGGATGTTTCCCCTGAAACAGAAATAGTCTTAGTTCAGCATTCATACAGGATATACTAAAACTTCGTTAGCTGCAAAAATAGCCAGACCAGTGCAGGTCGCGATGTTCAAATTCAAATGCAGCCTCTGCAACGGCTAAGGCAGCTGTAACCTGCAATGCATAGCGGGTGTACAAGTTAACAACATAAAAACTCTCAGTAATTTGCCTGCAACAATATAATCTACCTGAGCCAATAAACTCCGAGCCTCATCAAAGTTTAATAGAACAAAGCTTTCAAGGTCCTTCCCACCGTGTTGTAGTACAAATACAACAAAGCGCTGCAAAGTCATAATTCCAGTAAGAAAACCTAAAGGCGTAGGTGTTGAATATCTAAAAACACATTTGGGACCAACATCTAAGCTATGAACCACTCGGCGCAAAACGTTCGCGTGGCTACGAAGGTGAAAAAAAAAAAAAAAAGAGAATTTAGACGTGTAGCTCCACATTTTTCTAAATGTCGTACCATTTCAGCCAACTGAACTTTATGTACATATTCCCCTCAAAAAAGACACTATGCACATGAACATAAAAGATGCAAGTTTATTATTGAGTGTAGTGAAAGTGGATGCAATGTTGTAAACAATAAATGAAACACACAGTTATATTAATGAATGAATACCCATGATATGGACAAAGTTGAACCTGTTTCTCAGAAAATCCTCTAGGGTGATCATTTTCTGATCCGTGCTTATCATCCCAGTCGTCCCATGCTTTAATCAATGCATCGTCATAAGGACCCTGGCACACCCTTAAACTGCAGAAAACAAAAATTGGCTCATGATCATCTGACAACCATTGAACTGCAGCAAGTAATTCTATACTATATGTAATTCTATATTAACACTCATCTTACATTATATGTTGGTAGAACCATCAAGCTTATCTAGGAAGGAAACACCACTTAAGCTATTGGTTTGAGTAGAGAAAAGCTATATTATATCAAATGACATTGTGAAGACCCTACCCAATATGCACAACCCTTGTACATGAAATGCATTGAGGCTCACTTAAAGTCCAGAATGTGAACCTATCAAATAAACTATATACAAATCCAGAACATGCTAAGCAATTGCAGAGCTATAGAACGTTGGAGCAGCATAGAACACATACTCTAGGGTCTCAATAAACGTTGTGCATGCATTGGAGACATCACCATCAAGCCCTCTTAGGTGATTGAGAGTTCGAGAAAGTACAACCTCCTCGAGAAGTTCTTCTGATCTCTGAAGTATAAGAAGTAAATGGTTAGCCATTTAGCAATAAAAGTATACAAACAAAGAAAGTTATATCTGGATGGAATTAAACCTTTTGTACTTCTCCGTTTACTCTCAACTCTCCGTCAATTGGAACAATTTTGCAGACAGTACTACCAACTTTAAAGGCTTCTCCAAATGTTCCTTCTCCCACTTTGATAATATTTTTCGGATCACTGAGTCAAAAGAATTCCATTATTGTTAGCATAAGGATTCAGGAGCTGCAATCAAACAAAACACAATGCAAAGGAAATCATATGATAAGTACGAGTACAAACCAATATTTTGAGAGGACGTCAAGGAAAGTTGATGGAACCGACTGTCCACAGACTGCCAACAGTGAAGAGAATGGATCCACAAAGTCATGATCCACTGAAGTTGAAGTTGAGGCTAAAGATAGTTTTTTGACCGCAGATTCAATGTCCTTAGAACCCTCATCACGCAGACGGGACAACATAGAGCTGCTGATTTGCTTATGGGAATTTCTTTGTTGCACATATTTACTGAGTAGATAATCATTAACTCTTCTGTGAACAGAATGGAGACTTAAATTGGTTTTCAAAGAAGATTTTTCTGGGGTTATCAAATCTATAGTGTTGAAATCATCAACACGAACAGGTTCTAATGGCATCCTTGGAGTTTCTAATAAATTTGACAGAGTGGTGGATGGTGCAGAACCATAATTCAACCTCAGCTGCTTGGAAATTAACCAATTCTCTAATCTTGACGACAAATGTGGTACAGCAACATTATCAGTTTGATTAACATTGGTCCATGTACCAAAGTTTTTAGGAGATGGACTCTCCTCTGGCAACTCGAAAGCATCAACCTCTTGAAAGTATTGCCTTTCTTTCTCAAAATTTGGAGGCTGTTCAGCCTTTCTCTATAAAAGAACCATAAAATGAACAAAAAAGGGACTCAGCTTGATGACCCAAAAAAGAACCCAAAGAAAAAAAATGATCATGAAACACAAGCGGGCATGAACCATAACAGAAGCAGCACTAAACAGTAATAGAATGATACCTTGGGAACAGGTGGCTTCCCCTTTCTTTTTGCTTGCTTTTGTTGGGGTTGATTGCTGCTAACACAAGCAGTAACAGCAATACTTACCCTCCCTCTGTATCAAACCGAAAAACTAAATCATCAGAATTTGAATTTTAAACAAATTGAAAAAAAAAAAGTAAAAAGTAAAATTAAGGTTAAATGAATTAAAACAAAACCTGATAGAAAGCGAACGATTCCAACTGACTCGCTTGGTATCAGCAGCAGCAGCAGCCAAACTCACCCGATTCTGCTTGTTGGATTCCAAGCTCACCCGATTCTCCTTGTTGGATTCCGATTGATTCCTACAGTAATTAAATTAAATTAAATCAAGTTAAACCCAAGAAACACTTAACCAGAAATAGGAAACTGGGCTGATTTAGAAGTTATACAAATTGGGATCTTGAGAGGTTTTTTTGGGCTTTCTTCTTCTGTAAAACACTTCAATCTTCGGTTCTTGATTCTGATGTTTGCAAATTGCGCCTTCTTCGGCTATCAATTCTGCCCATAAATCAATTCCAGTTCCATTTCTATCTGACATTCAATATACACAAACTGGTTACGAAATTTGAACAGAAAACAGTGAAAATTTCAAGGGTTTTTCTTTAATTTAATTTTGGTACCTGCTGTTCTTGAACCCATGATTTGTATTCAAACTTGAGTCTTGTCAAAAGATTTGAAATTAATTCTATTGACGATACCGAGACAGACAGGGTAGAGTGATGTATTTTTAAAATGAGTTTGTACGCGGGAGTGCCGTTGGAGAAAGCCCAGCTCTGCGCTGTCGTTTTTGGGAAAACGGTGCGTTTTATTGACTCAATTTCTTTGCATTTTTTTTTTTGATAAATATTTTTTGGATGCTTTTCCCTATTTTTTTCTTCAAGTATTTTAATTTCTCATTATAAGGGGATGAGAATTTGAACTTTAATCTTTATATTTGGATATTTATACCTTTTGCCGCTTAAACTATTCGTAAAAATATTTTACTAATAGTTTTCATCATAAGATAAAAAATATAAATGATAGTATATGAGTAAAAATAAAAAAAATATAATATATTATATTGAACATATATATAATTCGTATTGAACTGAATTTATAATATCTTCTACTTTAAAAAGAATTTTCATCACTCAACTACTTAATCTTTAATCTTTTAACGTATGTATATACACATCAACCGTATGTTATGTGTAAATGGCATTAGCCCAATGGTGCAATAATCTACCCACAGTAAAAAGATAAATGTTTAAAGCATTTTTTAAAAAGAAATCTTATGTGAAACCTTGCATGATTAAAGAAAATAAAAGATTTGATTTGTGATAGAAAAAAGGGAGATATTGTTGCACAAAAATGAACTAAAATCAAGAACAACTTCACTATTTTCCAAGAAGAAGGAAAAGATTCATTTTGTTAAAAAAAGCCAAAATCTTTACGCGTATGTGTAGATGTCCCACAATCAAAGATGAGTTAATGGTGCTTTTGCTCCATTTGCTACTTTGATTAAGGAATTTTAATTACACTACTAATCACTTCAATGTGACACTTTGATGAAACCATACCTACTCTTATATTATTTGCATGGATTTTGGATAATGCTATATTGATTAATAAAGCTAATGCCTTTGGTTAGGGGTGCATAGTGCATCTAATCCGATATTGCTACTTCCTTTATATCAAAGAAAGGAAACTCTTTTAGACTTAAAGCCAACTTCTTTCAAATTAATTCATAATATCCAAGTTCTAAATTTGATTATCTTCCTAACAACTATGTATAAAAAAATAATATATGCATGCTAATTCAATTTTTAATTTTTGATTTTTTTGAATTTAATAAAAAATACGGCAATTTAAAATTAAATTCATAATTTTAAAAATATTATAAAACATATTGTTTGATCATTCAAACTTTGCTGATTTGTTTTTTGTTAATTATTTTTTATTAATATGAAAATTAAATAATCTAAATATTAATAAATTATACGATAAAGATAGTTTTTTTTTCTTTTAAATTAGATGGAAATTAATTTTATAAATTAATGATGGCAAAAAACAAATTATGCAATGCACTTAAAAAAGTGATGGTCGTCTTTGTTTTAAATTTTTTTCGAAAAGCAATGACTAAATCATTTTTTGTCTATACCTCTTTTAAATTTTGAGTCATAATAATAATAATAAGTATATATACAAAATACTTATTGGAATTTTAGAGCTTGATTGAGAGGTACTAGCTAATTCTCTATGCCACGCATAGCAAAGTCTCTTCTTGTCAAAATCCCAAGTTGCAAGTCATCTTAATAAGTGCACATTTCAAATGATTACACAAGAAAAATAATACTAATTTTGGAAGAACAAAAGCCACTTTGGTTTGTAATTATATACAAATTCAGTCTATGGCATAATATTTCTTTCAAATCTCTATTTGTTAGGGTCTCATTTTCACAATTCATATCAAAGTAGACTAACCAACTTCCAATTTCTCTACATTGATGAATTTCTTCTTCTTCTTTTTTTTTTTTTTAAAAAAAATATGGTCACAATTCTTCTAAATGTCGTTTCAGAAAAGCAAATTAAGAGTTTTAAAATTGTCTCCAAGCTTCAAAATAGAGATAATCATCATTTTAGCAAAGCCAATTTTCTTGCTTTAGTTCATTTTAAGGCCATTATAAATAAGTAGGAATCATCTTTACATGATCATGATTTGTTTTTCCTCCCATTTTAATAGTAATTCAATATCATTAAAATTAGCAATCTATTATGGTATAAAAATTTAGTATTTGTCTGAAGGTTAATAAATCATAAAATTTTAATATCAGTAAAGAAATAGTTTAATGATTATTTTTTAAATAAATTTCAATATTAATAAAAAATCATTTACTAATTATTTTTCTAAGAGCATTTTAGATTTTTTTTTTTAACTGTACAAAACGTACATATACTGGATTATGAATATAACACTCTCTCGTGTATATTGTATAATTAAAAATGAAAAAATAATCGGTAAATCATTTTTTATATTTAATTTTGTAATCACTTAACTTTTTAACGGAAAATCTTTTGACTTTTGATTAATAAAAAGTAATAAAATTTCAATAATTTCGTTGAAAAACCTAAAAGTTTGTAACTTTCAAGAATTAATTGACTGTGTTAACCGAGTTTAATGGGTTGGTCCACCTCTAAAGACTTGGTTCCCTCCTAGCATTAACCTAACATTAATGTTGTCAAAGATTGATGAATTGCCTTCATAAAATATGAAATATGATAATAATACTATGAACCTGTGAATTACTTGGCTAATCAATCTCTACAGTTACCGAAATTATAGGAATCAAATGGAATCTAAACTTTGAATTACTGGGTCACGGACTGCTGAATTTAGGTGCAAATTGTTACCAATTTTCAGAACAAAATTGCACCCATGATTGCACTTTTCATGTAGTCACTGTTAAGAAAAAAAAATGATAGAAAATTGGCATGTAAGATCATCTCTCTTTATGATTAGAAAAAGCACATAATTATTAGCCTTATATCATGTAGCTAACTAATTGTTTGCTAAATGAGACTGGATGACAATAATATTGTGTAAAGTTGCATGAATAGGTTTTGAAATGACACTCTAATGATTGAAAATTAATCTTGTAATTCATTTTAAAGCTGCTTATGCAAGTGAATTTCAGAAGTTTAATTCTGAGTTATATGTAAGTATATATGTTAGTGATATGTACTAGGTCAATCATTTATACTATATATTGACTTTATCATTTGATTAATAAAGAGACATTTTCATTATCATTTCTTTTTTATGATAACTGAAGCGGGTCAAATTGTATTACCCTAGTCTCTAAGGACTTAGTATAGAGTAGTATGGTGTCGAACACTGGGAATTTATGTATTTTATATTAACCGAATAGATAATTAGATGGATGGGCAAAGTAAAAACACAGCAATATAACTAATTTAAATAAATAAACTAACAATCAAAACTATAACAATTCTAATACTAATTACTATAATTACTATAAATACTTATCAAGAATACAAATAAGAATTACAATGTTAATCAATAAGGATTTACTTAATTAATTATTCTTAACTTAATGATTGGAAATTAGTATGTATAATCTTTAAAAGCAACTCTCGTTGTCAATTAAAAGTTAAAATC
>CATIWK010440635.1:0-14441 GCA_949634005.1 Mallotus japonicus
TGCATACCCAATACAAGGACTTCTTCACCATCAGGAGTGGGAAAAGGATAGGAGGCTCCCTCTTCAGGGTGAATGACAATAGCTCCATAAACAGTATTTCTAGTCCAGTCACTATGAGCATGCCACCAAAGGGTGCCTACCTCATCAGAAAATATCACCTCATAAGTGAAGTTCATTCCAGGTTGAATTCCACATTGTGTGACGTACTCTGGACCATCAGACCATGGATTTCTCGGTTGCTTCACTCCATGCCTACAACCATAAAAATTTTAATATGCTTACAAATAATGTTTCTAAATTTAAGCTGACAGTTTTAAAATGTAAGTGATAATTCAACATTGCCAATCCTCAATGATCCAAATACAACTAATGTTCTGAAAAAGGGAACAAGTTGAATAAAAACGTCTAGCCAGAATGTACTGCTAATTGTGAAATTGAGCTGGTGTAGATACATACCAGTGAATGGTGACTTTAATACCTCCTTTGTTGTACACATTAACAAACATAGTATCACCCCTGCTGACATAAACTGTAGGCCCTGGAATGCTTCCATTGACAACCAGAGCAGATTTTGTGCTACACAATTTCGTAAAATTCTTATCTTCCAGCTAAAAAAACACGCACACAAAAACAGAAATGATCAGAAATTTTAACCCTTAGAAGTTTATAAATAATCCTATAGACAATAAAATACAGATAAGTGATTGTATGAAAGATTTACATCAGATTATCACCGGGGAAAATGATGTTTTTGGCTACTGACACCTCTTTTAGGCATTTTAACAAACACATAGCAAGGATGTTAAATAAGTTGCAAATAGAACGCTTCAGCTTAACAATTTCAGCAATCTAATGAAGGTAAAAAGGATAAATAATTTCTTAGAAGATGGGTTTTTGTTTTGCAGATCAGTTATCAGTTGAGGAACACTAGAAGCGTATGGAAGTGGAGCTGTGAACTGTTGTAAAGCATCTGCCAGCAAGGGCAGTTTAGTCAAATGAATTTAACAAAATTTATTAAGCATCTGACAGTAGTCACTTTAGTGTGGAAATAGCCACTTTTGACATCTTTCATAGGCAGCAGCTAAGTTGAAACAATGTTTTGAAAGTTAGCTGATCAAGTCACAGTCGCAAGTGGAGAAGACATACCACTTCAAGGCTTTTTTAGTAAATGTATTTTATGATTGATTATTGTTTTATTTTTAAAATAAATTGTATTGATAAAACATTTATTTTATTTTTATTTTAATTTATAAAATAAAAATCAGATTCTCACAGCTCAAAATTTTATAAAAAAAAAGTGATTTTTTTTAAAAAAATAAAAAAAAATTCTAAAAATAAAGAAAAGAGAAAGAAAAATAAAAAAATTAATTATAGCAAATATTCTTTAAATGTAAAAAAAATATTGTTATATTAATTAAATTGGCTTAAGTAGGACTAGCATGCCAATAAAACCCAATAAATTGTGTTAACAAATAAAGAAAACAAACTATATTGCAAATTGCACATCCCATTAGATACAAATTTCATAAAACCATGTTATAATAATCTTTTAATTCGTTATGAACTTCAAATAATCAACAAGAAACATTAATTAAATCACACCATAATCCATTTTATTTTATAATAATACGATCAAAATAGTAACTTATAATATTCTGTAATTAAACAGTGAATTTCTTGTAGTATAGTTTACAACTAGAAATTAAGAGGTGAAATGAAAAGGAAGTAATGAACTTACAACAAAATCATAGTAATGAACTTTTCCTTCAACAATGGAAAGAAGCATTCCAATGAAACAAAATGCCACTAGAAAGTCCAATAACAGACCCATCTTCTTCAATCCCATCTTCTGGTCACTGCCTGTTTCACTTCCCTCTGAAGAAGAAAGAATGGAAATACTATTTTTTTTTTGTTGGAATGCATAATGCAGCCTCTTTTATACAATATTGTTTGTGACAATAACCATGCACTGAGAATGTATGCATGCTGACTTACAGTTGCCTAGGTTTGGTTGAGACATTGTTTTTTTTTTTTTTATCAAGTTTGGTAGAGAGATAATGTTATAAAACAAAGGGATATTTTGTATGATTAAAGTTAATTATATTAATACTAACTTTCCTGTGTATTATATTCTATTAATTAAATATAAACTATTACGAATATTTATTATACATTTAACAGCAAAATACAGTGTACGTAAGTAAAATTTATTTATTTATTATTATTTGATATCCGGGATAGTTATGTAAACTCTAATTATATTTTAGTTCAAATCAGATAGATCTCATAAGATAATAAAATTCTTCTAATACTAATTTTTTTAAAATATATAACTCGTTTCGAGATTTTATTTTAAAAAAAAATTAAAATTTTTGTTATTTGGACCAATAAAAGAAAATTTTTTTTTTGGTATAAGAACTTAAATATCATGGACTACATAACAGGGAGCAGTTCTCCCCTTCTAAATCGACAACGCCAGGATTTCATCCATATACCTCAGGATACCTTTGGAGAGAAATTACCACTTGACTACTCTAACCGGCAAAGAAATATTATTAATTAGCACATGTTTGTTTTATATATATTCAGCTGCGATTCCTTGAGTGGAATTTGCCTATATGTAATATACCTTCCAGTCAAATTCGAACTATATGTGATATTGAAAAGGCGTAGGGCTTTGTTTGGTAATTTTGGAGGCGATGCTTCTTCCAAGTGCTCAATTTAGAACCTTTAGATTTTGTACTTGTAGTATTCATGTATTATTAAAGCAAGATATTCCTGGTACCTACAGATTTGTGGGAGCGAGATGATTTAATTTATTTGGGTTTTTATTTTTATTTTTTATGAATTTTTTTAAACCTTCTTTCAAACAGAAATGAAAATATCTCTACCTATTGATAATGAAGAAAATTAAATAATATTAATGAAAAAAATGAACAAGTTTGAGATTCGGCTGGAAAAGGAATTGCTGTTGAAGACAAGTAGAGGGTGGAAGTATATTCTAAGTGCAAGTCTCAACAAATTTTTAACCCCTGAGTGAACCCAAAAGTAAAAATCCTCCATTTGGTAGGTATTATTCAAAATATCATATTTTATTATAAATATTTCTTACTTTAATATGTTTAAATATTAATAAAATTTTATTATAAATAATAAGATAAAATTAAGAGAAAATGAAATAATACTCATAAATATTAAAATTATAGGTTAATAATATTTTGAAAAGTTGTCAATCCTGTCTAATTTGATTAATTTTTTCTAGTATTTTTATATGAAAATATGAAACATTTTGATATCTCTAAATCTTCCATTCAATATTTAATGAAAATAATTACTTTTATGATGAATAATTAAAAAGGGAAGAGTCACTTTTCGCTACATAACCACGTCCAATATTTAATGGAATTTATAATTTTCATAATGAATGAATAATATATTTTAAAAAATTAGACTTCATAATAATTTCAAAATTTATTTCAAATGATAGAATTTTGTTTTTAGAAAATAAAAGTAACAATGAATTGGTACAACAAATGGTGTTTCTTTTTTTATTATTTTTTTTTTAAAAAAGATTTTTTTTTTTGTGAACTTTGAGTTTTAAACGTGGATTGAAGCTCGCCTGCTCCTTTGGTCTCTAACCGTCAGCTCATGTCTGCCGGTCTCAAACATCTAACTTGGCCATAACAACATTCAGTTTGCAGCTAAGTATATACATTATTTCTATATGTTTAAGTTCTGATACTCCACTTGCACATTTATCTTTGAAAAACGTATTCAACAGAATAAAAATATATATATATATATTTAAAGAGGACTTTACATTTTTTATTTTTCAAAATAATAAATTAAATTTTATGCAAAAAAGAATTAAAATAAAAAAATTTTTACCATTTCTTCTTTCATTGGAAACTATGCAACATATTTTCATTTTTTATGACTCCTAAAATGATAGAAAAAAAAAAGACTTTCTCTTTATATTTTAATAACTTTTTGTGTGTATACACACGCTTAATCGAAACCTAATTGCCTCAAAATTTTTTCTCTTTTTTTCTGTTTTTTCTCAATAATTTTTATTTTCGACCATATCTCTTAAATTGGTTATGATCTCTTATTAATTTTTTCTTCTATTATTTAGATTCAATAAATAAAAATCTCTAATCATAGAATTTGTACCCTTAATGGGATGATATTTCTATATGGAGTTTAAAATTCTCTCCGTTGTGAAAATTCTACTGATATTTCTATAATCGGACTCATTTAAATATCCAAAGTTAATTTACGACTAATCAAAACTATTAAGTAGAGCATATGAATCGTAAAGTTGCAAATCAATATATCGTTGTTAATGCGATTGAAAAATAGCGATAAAAATAATACTTTTAATTATACTTCTATTTATCTCTTCGTTGAGATGTATGTTCAATTTTAAAATAATAAATAAATAATTCATCTTTTTCTTAAAAAAAAAATCACTTTTGTGCTTTTAAATAAAATTAGCGTTAAATAACTTATAGCAAATTAATAAATTATTATAGAATATCATTCATAATACACTGTATTATCAAATATAGGCTTTTGAGTGTTGTGCATCTAAATAAGATAAATTATTTAAAATGTCATTCATATATAATACATTCTGTATCAGCAAGCATAGAATTTGAGTGACCACTGCAGTTAAGTTTATTTATTTATTTATTTATTTTTTTCAAAATGCGATAGAATGAAAAAGAAATGTCTAAAAATGAATAATATTTACAAGTAATTTAAGCCAGGTTCATATTTGTAGAGTCCATTGAATTATAAAACTCAATCTATGTAAACTTAGATTATTTTTGAGAGGAGATTTTTATTTACTTCGGTTGTATTGCATCCGGTAATTAGATTTATCATACATGTTTTATATATTTTATATTTTATAAATAAACATAAGACGTATTTATGTATTATAATTTTAATTATTAAATATAATAGGTATAGGAAATGAGACATAACATTTAAATGCACCAGAAATGAGGAGGAAAAGACATAAAAACATGGGCAAAAAATGAAAGGAGTTTATTAATTAGCAATAGATAATTAAATCAAAATCTATAGCTAGTTGAAGCCTTATGCTCCATCTATGGACTTTTGACACTACCAAAAGATCAAAAATCACAACATAAATCATATATGATTGATTAAACTCCCTAATCAAGACTAAGAAACGCTCATTTTCTTAATAAATGATAGAGCTAGTAATGAACATGACAGAGGGATATATTTTTCTATCTCTGTTGCATGTCTCCAGATGAAGAATCAAAATTAAAAAGTCTAAGTTCTGGTGCATCATCATCACAAGTAGGCATATTCGGTGGTGGTTCACGTATAGATGTCTCAGGAGTTCCACCATTCTTCACTATAATCACCGTGTTCATTCCCCAAGTTAGATGACGATCTAAGTGACAATGCCACAGCCAAACTCCTGCCAAAGATTCGTATAAGATTAACGTTCAACATGAGAGGAGTAATGAAACTAAATTTGTTGTATAGATTAAAGAATTAATGTACCGGGGTTTGTTGCTTTGAATCTAATAGCAAGCCAACCAATCTTTGGAAGTGTAGCAGTATTCACATATGGTGGATCAACCAAATTAAACGTTTTCGGGTCTTCTTCGAAATCAAAGTTGCCAACTCCTGCTCCAACAGCGTAAAAGCTATGCCCATGGAGATGCATTGGGTGATCCTCTGATGCATTCAATACATTAGCATTTTGAAACACCATTTCCACTTCTTCCCCATATTCCAATACCTTCACTTTCGTCCCTAACAATGACTGTGTGGTGTTAACTGGCAACTTATGCGAAATGAAGTCGTAGAACGTTGGCGGCATGTCCGGGAAATCGTCGGTGAAGTAGCCACTGATGTTGCTGTAATTAACCAAAGATGTTAACAATTAGCATTAACTTGTGTGTCCTGAATTCAATAAATAAATCAGAAACGAATGTATAGAAGAGCATATAGTACTTGTAGTAAGCATGAAGCACGTCAAGCTTCGGATTCTCCCAAGTCACATTGTTTAAGCTTGCAGCAAGAGTGATGGCAACTTCGCCTGATGACAAGTTCATAACGAGTAGGTTCTGAGCTGCTGTAATGTACATCTTGGTAGTGATGTTTTTTGGGACATCCTGGTTATAAAGACTTCTCAACTTGTTTCTAAACGTTATTCCAGCATCAATGTCTGTGTAAGTAGGAAGTGTTTGATAAGGGAAAGAAGGGGAAGCTGGAGGAGTGTAGTTGCCTTTATACTCAACAATAGCAGTAACATTTACTTTGTCATAATCAGTGTAGGATGCTTTGTCTGTGTAAAATTGTCTGGCAGCAATGTAATAGTGGCCAAGAGGTTGGTCTGCTGTCAATAAAATATCCATGGTTTGTCCAGGGCCAATCATCACATAGCTTGTGACAAATGGTTTCAAGTATGCTGCATCTCTTCCCACAACTGTGATGTTGTGATCGGCAATGGCAAAGAATACTTCTGCATTCATAATGGCATTGACTAATCGGAAAAGATAGGTCTTTCCATACTCAACATGCCAACGATACGATGATTCTGCCATTAAAAAGATGAAGCTTACTAGGATCAGGATCAATCAAGTACTCAAATGGTATTTAGTAGAACTTTTCTTCATACCTTTGGAGCAATTACAAAAGTCTCCTGGCTCGCCATTTAGGGTATAAGCATCTGATATTGGTAAATCTGCCCCAGTTGCAAGGTCTTCTTCAACCAATAAATTCACATCATTAGTATACCATGATCCTGCAATTACAGAAAAAACAAGGTAATGTATTTTTCTTAAACCACGAGGTGTCACCACACTACAGAACAATCCCAGCTTGCACTTAGTGGGTGGTGCTGGCCCAAGCAATTTTCAATTATATTATTGGAGAAATAGTGGTTGCATTGCATACCCAAAACAAGGACTTCTTCAGCATCAGGAGTTGGAAAAGGATAGGAGGCTCCATCTTCAGGATAAATCACAATAGCTCCATGGACAGTGTTTCTTGTCCAGTCACTATGGGCATGCCACCAAAGGGTTCCTACTTCATCGGAAAATATTACCTCGTAAGTGAAGTTTGTGCCAGGATGAATTCCACATTGTGTCACAAACTCAGGACCATCTGACCATGGATTTCTCGGTTGCTTCACTCCATGCCTACAGCCGTTAATTTTTTTGTTTAGTTCAGTCTATATATATATATATATATTGATCCAAGCTTAAATAATTTACAGTCTACATATATAGATATATAAATAAATTTGAATTGATCTTGGAGGATTTGAAATTGGGAACGTGTATGTGAATGCATACCAGTGAATAGTAACTCCATAATCTCCTTTGTTGTGTACATTAACAAACATGGTATCACCCTTGTTAACATAAACCACTGGTCCTGGAATGCTTCCATTGACAGCCAAAGCAGACTTTGTGCTACATAACTTTGTAAAATTCTTATCTTCCAGCTAAAATTCAAACACAAAATTTTAAAAAATGAATTCAATCACTACCCATGTTAATTATAAAAATAATGAATATCATCCCATCACTACCCATGTTAATTATAAATTAAGGTAACAAAGAAAAAAATGAATTCAATCACTACCCATGTTAAGTATAAATTAAAGTAACAATGTATCCTTTTAATTCAATGGAAATAATGAATATCATCCCAATCAAACTCATTGCTTCTGTACTAGAAAGTCCAAGAACATGATAACAGGTCCACGAGCCAACACACATGTATTGCTTTACACTTATAAATGAGGTGTAATATAAAATCAATTAATTTGTATTAACGTTTAATCTACATCACTTATAAACCAAATTTTGTTGCTTTGCACTTTTCTAATGAAAGATATATTCTCTAACAGAACACACTAGAAAAATAATGCAACATAAATATATCATAATGTAATAAAATACAAAATATATAATAAACGTTATAATAATGGAATCAAGTGTGTATACTTACAACAAAATCGTAGTAATGAACCTTTCCTTCAACCATAGAAAGAAGTGTTCCAAAAAAGCTCATAGCCAGTGGAAAATACAGAAGCACACCCATCTTCTTCAATTCCATTTTTTTTTTCTTCTGTTCACTATACCATACAAGTGGTTACAACACTTTGCTAATAACTTCAGCAATTCTCCAAATTTCTTGGTTTTATATGATATACAACAACCTTTTGGTTATCAAATGTAGAATAATAGGTGGACTTACGGTTATATATATATTTAGCATTCGTTTAAATAAGAAGTTGGACTATAGTTAGGTAGAGAAATCTAATGTGCCGCTACAATTTTTTATATGCTCATGTGTGTGTGTATAGACATATAAAGTATATAAAGTATAACTAATTGATTGATACAAATTTTTTTAAGTTGATTTTTTTGATTGTATGCTACGCTCAAATAAAATATATTTAAAAAATAATTTTATATTTGGTATGTTAGATATTTCACCACATGATAATGAAAAATAATAAATATTAGATTTTAAATATTATAATTCATTTTATAATTGAAAAATATTATAATTGATTAACATGTACTAAAAATTCAATAATTTAATCGATAACTATTGAGATAAGTTGATAAGAGGTTGTTCTCACTTAAATGATATTTCAGGTTTAAGTTGTGATTTATGCAGTCGAGTTGAATTAGTAATTTAGAGACTTTTACCGTTCTTATAATTTCATTTAAGTAGAATTAAATTAATTAAAATTTAATAAACTTTGAATACGGTGATTCAATAAAAAAAATTTAAAAATTAAGAGTTTAAAAAATAAACATTTAGACAAATTTATTCTTTTTACAGTGTCTATGTACTCAACTCAAATTATAAAAATAATTGAGATTGATGTAATTTTAAGATAGGAAAGATGGCAAATAAAAAAAAAATGGCAATAAAAAAATTCAGCTGTCCATACCAAATTTTGACGTGTATGATCCTCATACCTCATTTGAATGAAAATGGGAAAAACATGAGGAAGGTTTGAGATTCGGATGAAAAGGAAGAATAGAGGATGGAATGACAGGTGGAGCTATAGCACTACAAATTGCACAATTGAACAGTTGATGCATTCATTTTGGGAAATAGTTGATGCATTAATGTGTTTACTTTTACATGCAAATGCAGTTAAGGACAAAGATTGAACATTGGACCACGAGTTCCATATTATCTTAAGGAAAGTTATCACGTGTTCCGTTCTTTTATGAATAATTAATTGAATTTCACCAAATTACAAAAATATATAGGAATAAGTAAAAATAAGTGGTTTCAAAAAAAAAATAAATAAAAATAAGTACCCTATAGTTTAAGTGTTTTAACATTAAAAGTCTCTAATTTTTTTGTGACACTTTAATATCCGTGGTTTCATATTTATAGCATTTGACTGACAAAATTTGTTACAACTCATGATTTCTCTTACTTTTAGCATCTAAAAAATTTAATTTTTAATTTTAATCAAATTCTCATAATTTTAACATGAATTTAGCAATAGTGTCATTGTTCATAGTGTTTAAATTTTTTTTTTAAAAAATAAAAATATGGAAAATTATTTTTATTTTTTCTTTTATTTATGTTATTATTATTACTTAAAACTATCATGAATAAACTTATTTTTCCCTCCTCTATCAAATTATATTAAAATTTTGATTTTCAGATGCTTGAGGAGAGAGAAATAGGAAGTTGTAACAAAATTTGTCACTTAAGTGCTATAAATATAAAATTATATGGTATTGAAGTGTCATAAAAAAATCATAGACCTCTAATGCTAAAATGCTTAAACAACAGGGTACCTATTTGTAGTTATCCCATATATATATAGGAAACTAAATTTTTCATTTTTTAGAATTGATAAAAATTCATTTTATAAAAAAATGTTGAAATATTAGGATTTCATATTTTTCAAAATAATAGTAACATTTTTTCCAAAGTAAAATTATTAGCTATTTTCAACAACACTTAATAAGAGGAAGCTCATGGCTAATGATAGTCATGTCAGCTCGATTCTTGCCATATTATATTTAATGTTGAACCAATATCACTTAAATCAAGCGGTAAAGAGTTTGAGTTATTTTAATTAGGAGTATAATTGAACCGAACTTTTAAAAGTTCAAGTTCGGTTCATTTAAAAATTAACGAAATCAAGCCGAGTTCAAACTTATTAAAATTTCAAAAGTCTGGTTCAAATTCAACTCAAGTTTGTATTTAACGAGTTCGAACCGAACTCACGAGCCAGACGAGATCAACATATAACATATATGATTTCTTATTATACTTAGTAACTTAGACTTTATTTACTTACTACTAAATTAATATTATATAATATTTATTTGATATTATTACTTCAAAACTACAAAATTTATTACAAAATAAAAATTATATTTAATAATATTTATTTAATTAATATTAATGCTTAATAATTTAAATTATATATACTTAATGAAAATTTTATTAATATTAATTTATACAAAAATTATATAATTTTATTAATAATATCTAATTTTTATTATAAAATTTAATAATTTTATTACAAATATAATTTTTTACTAGAATTAAAAAATTTAATTGTATTATATTATATTTACTTAATGCTATATTTTATATTAAGATTACTTCACATCAAAACTATATAATTATTATTATGAATATATACTTGTAGAAGCAAAATTCAAGTATGAAAAATCAAATAAGAATATTGAGAATCAAACTAAGAACTTTATTGATCTTGAAAAGCAGAGTACAATCTCTATAAAATTCTTATTACAAAGAATTTGAATCCTCTGATTCGAATCTCGCAGTGCTTTGAAATAACTTGAATCAAGGGTTTGTTGTAACTTGATCTTAAATCAAATATGAATTTGGAGAAGAACACCTTTGATGATCTTATGGAACTTGAAGAACACCTTTTATGATCTTGGAGAGCTTTGCGTCTTAAATTTGGCAGAGCTTCAAAACTTGATTTCTTAAGTCTTCCTCCCTGAGAGTTTGAGAGCCACCTCTATTTATAGGCATTTGTAGAGGTAGTGCAAGTGTTATGAAATTTCATAACTCTAGTGGTGGGATTGATTTTAACCACCTGTGATACAATTTGATTGGCCTATCTGCATCATTATTTAAATAAATGATTTTCTTATAATTATCATTTATTTATTATTATCTTAATGGCATTTTTGAAAATATTTGATTGGTCTAAAATCTTTATAATTTTATCAGACTAAAAATATTTAACTAGTCCAATTAAATTATTTAATAGACCGAAAATATCTTATTGGTCTAAAAATAATTTCTGAAAATTTACATGTCTACAATATTTTTTATTATATTTAGTAATTTAAATTATATATAATTTTTATTATGAGTATATAATTTTTATTTAATACTACCACCTAATACTCATATTTAAATTAACAAGTTAATACATGAGTCTGTTTGCGCACTCGTTCATAAGCATGTTCGCAAGCAAAATTATATAAATAAAATAAATATAAAATGAAAAATAATAAATCTCATAAATATTATTAAAATAGTGCAAAATTATATAAATTTCATAGGTTTAATATTGCAAAAAAAAAGTCAAACTAAATAAACCGACCAAACTGAACTAAAGTAGTTTGGTTCGGTTCAATTCGGTTTTGACATTTGTTTCTTTCATTTTATATATTTTTAAAATATTTTCATTTTAGTTCAGTTTTATATATTTTTCAACTGAATCGAACCTTTTTTATTATTATTATTTTGGTCTTGATCAAAACGACATTGTTTTAATCTACTTGCCCTGTTAGTACTGTTTTTGACACATTAACAAGTCACGTCAGCAACTACACATTCCAAATGAGAGTTGAATAAAATTGAAAGAAGATTGAAAAATTAACTATCTAAATTGATACAAATGAAAAAATAGGATTATTTATAAAATTGACCTATAATTGAAAGTATGAAACCATTTTCCTTTTAAAATTTAAATGAGTAGTAAATTTCGAGTATTTTATATTTTTATATAATTAATATATAATATATACACGCAGAGCAAATTTACATTGATTCCATCATTTGCTTGTAAATTTAGAGTTGAAGCAAACCCTACTAGCTAGGATCTGGTAACAGCTCTCCAAATACCAACTGTTGCCAAGCATGCTGTTTTCTCCATTGAATTAAACATCCAAGAATCGTGGCACCAGCAAACAAAACTAGCTACTTATAATCACAAAAACAATCACTCAAGAGTTATATTTACTGTTATCATTAAATTTGGAATTCTTTTAAATACATTTTTCGTATTAAAAATATATATTTAAAATTACAGCAAAAATAAAATAAAATAAAATCTTGCACGATTGAGTTTGAAATGAGGGCTAGGAGGATGGGGAGGCTGGCCTGCTAGGCTAGTCCAGCTGCAGTCAAGCACTTCTTTGCAGTCATGAGTCACCTGTCCTTCCATTTTTACCCTAGAAGCCTTGTGTGATACGATAGGCCCAGTTCACACAGGCTTCTCTTTTCTGAGTCCCATAGCTTCTAGGATTAACGGGGTTTGGAATATCAGTGAAGCTTTTTGGATTTGCAGAAGAGATTTTGTTTTTTCCCTGGTAGTCTCTGTTACAGTTACAAGTTGTTGCGATATTTTTATTTGATTATTTTTCAAATAAAAATATTTGTGTCATTAAGGGTGAATCACGTTAAATATTAGTGTTATTTTTATTTGATTATTTTTTTAGATATTTTTATTTTTGCCGCTGTGAAATATTATTCGGTTGCACCGACATTGTAATACCCAAATTCCCAATAGAAGTTGCATGTATCATGATTTTGGAAAGATATTCTGCAGAATAAATAAAATCCAAGCTCATGCATGCAACTCAAAACAATTCATGGAAATCAGAACACATATTTGGTTATGAATAAATACATGTTTTAGGATCCATCAAGAAAATTTTCAAGAACAAGAACACACCAAAGAAGTTTGAATTGAACCAAGTCATTTCTCTATTTCAACCTCAGGTTTCTAAATAGTGAATGGTATTATGCTTTCTATATGTTTTCTGGCTATGAAGAAAACGTAAAAAAACAAAAGAGGATGTGTAGAGGAGACTTTAGCCATTCTAGATAGAAGCTCCATGGGCTACAACCGTAAGTCCATAGACTTTTACGGCCCACACTTTTATAAAGAAAGTAAGGTGACTTGCAAATAAACTAGAGCTTAACTTAATGTAATTAAGGCTCTTTTTATGATATGAATGTTTGTATCTATAGAAATAAAATTTGAACCATTAGATTTATTTTTATTTAATCACAACTATTGATTATTTTTGTGTACCAATACCTATAAAATGCATTAATGGCTATAATTAAATTAGTAGTAACCTAACGGTTTAAAATCCATTTGTATAAATACAAATGTTTGTGTTGTAGAAGGACTCTATAATTTTTTTTTTTTTTGAACTGAGAGGGGAGGGGGGTGGAGGGATTCGATCCTCCCCCTCTTACACACCCCCAACAGGCCAAGGCTTCGGGGCGAAGGACTCTGTAATTAGACCTATATACTTTTGGCCAAATGCATAACTTCACTGCTTTGATCTATCTCACTCTCCATCTTTTATTATTTTCTATAACACATCTCATTTTTAATTTTTAACATATTTTTTTTTTTTTGAGAAATATGATTTCATAGCAAGCTAAAATCAGGACACCCTCAAAGAGGGGAATACAGGGCTCTACCAGAGCAGAGAACAAAATAAATGGATGACAATAAACCATCCATAAGAGGGACTACCATACAGGAAGCCACTATGACGCCTAACCAGGCTGAGGGAACTACTCCAGCACTAACATAGCCAAAAGACTATTAAGCTGAGAAAACTAACCCAACAAAAACTAATGTCAGTTACCTTACTCATCCTAAACAAAAGGAGAGTAAAGAAGATGACAATAGCAAGACCCCTCCAAGACAGAAAACGAACAAGGGGACTACAAAACAAAACAAGAAACTACATCAAGTATCTGGAGCTAGGTCAGTAGGCAGTATGATACTGCTAACTGGTAGTGCGGGCGTTGATGGAGAGAGAGCAGTGGAACATTGCTTCTGGCGTGCTTGCTCCTTGAGCTTGAATTTCTTAATCTTCCGATTCTTGGCTTCAGAACCAGAGCTAGCTGCAGTTGGGCATTGGCCTAGGATGCCTAAACCAAAGAGAGCCTCTTTTGAAAGAGTATGGGCAGTGTGAAGAGGAGCAGGGCCATCAGGCTTGGCTCTCTTATTAGAAGGGCCAGATGCAGGTAGCTCCAGAGGCTTTTTTGTCATTGGCACAGCAGGAAGGGAGGCCTCCATTTGTTGAATTGGAGCTATGTCAGGTCCAGGCCCAAGAGGGACAACATTTGGTTGATCTGCTTGAGATTCACTATTC
>CATIWK010440780.1:0-14494 GCA_949634005.1 Mallotus japonicus
AGTCATAGAGGTTGCTCTTAAAGTGCTTAGCAAAATTCACACCCTATTCATGAAGTGCAGTCCTACTAACATTGAGTTTTTTTTTATTGAAGCTCAAGTCCTCTAGTTCTTTCCCAACTCATAGTGACCAAGTTTTGCACCTCCTGCTCCAGGAGCCATGCATTTTCAAATTCGAACCTTCTATGCTTGGGAACATATGATTTGATTCTCAAATCAAAGAAGATGGGCAAATGATCTAATGAAGTAGTTTCTTGCACCTGTATAACAACATCTTTAAACATATTAATCCAACTAGAATTAGTGAGACCTCGATCAAGTTTTTCCTCAACCCGTGCTGCTGTACCTCCCATGCTCCCAGGTGAACTGGTAACCATTTAATCCTAAATCCATAAGACCCGAATCCCTAATTGCTTAATGAAAACCATTAATTAACCATATTAGGTGGTTGGCACCTTCACGTTTTTCTGTAGTAGTTGTGATGCCATTAAAGTCCCCTATCATACACAAAGGTAACAAAGAGAGAGAGGAAGTTACCTCATTAACTGCCATGATTCTCTTCTTCGATTTCTATCGGGGATCCCATTGGACCCTGTGAATCGCCAAGATCCGATATACTGAATAGAGACTTGTGCATTAATAAAGTTTGTATCTGACCTAAGAATAAATACTGATATTGAGTCCTTCCACATCAGGGCCAATCCACTACATGAAGGCCCACAAAACATAATTGTTGTCTTATATGATATACTCTTTTGAATGTAGATAAAGTTTCTATAAGAAAGAGTATACTAGACCTATTTTTAGAAACCAAGTCTCTTAGGGTTTGAATTGCTTGTGGGTTGGTCAACCCACAATAATTCCAGACTAACGAACTCATTATGATAGTCGGGCCTGGATTCCAGGTCCCACCTCTAGTCCATTTTTTATTTGAAGGTCCAAAATCATATTTTCAGGCTGAGTATAATTCATGCCTTCCAGTCCATCCTTAGAGTTATAAGCATAAGGCCCATCTACAGTCTTCTTCTATTTGGGTCAACAATCACCAATCCTGCCATTTCAAGTGATTTTGAACTGCATTGGCCCCTATCCTATAATTATGGGTGGATTCCAATAATCTAAGCCTTTAAATTCGTAGTACTATTAGACTTACCATGTTCAGCATGATCAGCGCCATTATCTCTTGAAATGCCACCATGAATATCCCATTACTATAGCCATCCAAAATTGACATGTTGCTCCATGCAAGCATTGCCATTGCTACCCCGCCGTTCTCTGATGAAGTTACAGTATCATCTCGAAGCCATTTCTCCCCAATTTGAATTTATTATCTTCTGTTTGGTGCACGTAACCAGCTACCATACACCTTTTCTTTCTGACCCTTGAGATTATATATGATAAGCCTGTGCATAAAACTGCTTAGAGTGTCCGATTAACTAGAGAGGAAACAAAAATTAGATAGTCTTTCATACTTAAAATCAACCTAAAACCAGTCCCCTACATTATGCTTCAACTTCATACCCCTCTTCAGCGGAACTCGAACATCAATAAGCACTTTTGACTTGAAAATAGCTCCTCCATATAATACTGAAGTTATTTAGGTCAGAAGTTATAAATTTACGAGAATGATTACAATAAGTTGTAGGACCTTCTCAAAATGGAATCTAAATGGTAGATTATAGATATGTGCGCAAATCTCAACCCCATTGAATTGTAATTTATCCAATGGAATTAAACCATCAAAAAGAACATAACTAGGAGATTTTGCTCGAAAGACCAAGGTCCGTTGTCTATGATTCGTTGAAAATCTGTTTCATGGTAGAATTGGAACATATACACATGATCTGCTGTTTTCTTAATGCATACACTTTATCCCAGTCTCTATGGTACAACTAGCGTATTTTTGAGAGCATTAAAATTGATAGCTTTTTCGGTAAGTAGTTTCCCCAGAAGACATTACTTAAGCCCCTTAGCTTGTTGTAATTCTATATCATCAAGAATTAAGCCTTCCTCTTATGCGTCAATAATGGCTATGTTACGATACTCTGATATGAGAGTACCTTCAGTTGGGAGTCTGTTCTCTTCCATGATAACAATATAAAAACAATACTACAGATAGAAATTCACACACTTATAACTAAAACTGGAAAAAAAGACGAGGAAAAAACTTGTCTTAAGGACAAGACGATAGAATTGATTGTAGTTATATTTTCTGGAATAAAATATTTATATAAAATAAGATATATGTCATATAAATCATATAAGATAGATATAATTATTAGTTTATCAAATTTTATACTTAAGCTTCCCTTATAATTTATATAATATATAACATCTTTTCTCATTACTCTTCCCTTGTGATGAAAAATTAAACCACTTCAATTAGTTTAAAAAATATTAAGAAAAATAAAATAAATAAAAATAATACATAAGATTAAAAATACTCAAAATATATATTATAAATTTAAAGATTTAATGTAATATTTCAATTGTTTTCCGAATCATTCCAAAATTCATTCATTTTTCAACATTAATGGATTAAAAAATGACTTGGAATATAGTAGTTTATTTCCTTGGCTTAATGACCACGGAAAACGAAACGAAGATTATGATCATCGCCATGATATATGTATATTTATTATAAATATGAGCATTACTTAATTTGAACGTTGCAATCAAACGACATTTCTCATTCGTTGCTAGGAACATGAATGGTTATTAGTGGGTTGGCCTTGAATAATAATAATAATAATAAATCTGCCAAAACATTATATATAGAATAGAACTCCATTTGCAAGATTCTTACACCCATCACTCCATCTTCCTTTCTCTACGCAAAATCATGATTAACAATCCAATTAGTCCTTTCCATTGTTTTCTCTTCCTAGAAACCATTACTAGTCTTGGTACCTGCAATGGAGGCGTCATTGCGAGCTGCATTGAAACTGAGAAAGAAGCTCTTTTGAAGCTGAAGTATGATCTTACTGATCCTTCAAACAGGCTAACAATTTGGTCTGGCCAAGAAGATTGTTGTAAATGGTACGGAGTTATCTGTGACAACTTCACGGGCCATGTTCTTGAGCTCCATCTTCGAAGTCTTTCTTTCCAAGAGTATCAAGCCTCTGGTGCTGTTGGTAATTACTATCAAGATTATGTAAAGTCAACAATGTTCGGAGGTAAGATTGGTCCATCTTTGATCACTTTGAAGCATTTGAGATTACTGGACCTAAGCAACAATAATTTTGGAGGAATTTCCATTCCCAAATTTATTGGCTGTATGAGGAGTTTAAGATACCTTACTCTCCGTAGTGCTAAATTTGGTGGAATAATTCCTCATCAACTTGGAAATCTCTCAAACCTCCAGTATCTAAGTCTCACTGGAAACATGTTCATGGAGAATTTAGATTGGATTTCTAATCTTTCTCAGCTAGAATTTCTTGATTTGAGTAGTGTAGACCCCAGCAAAGCATTGAATTGGTTGAAAGTGATAAATACTCTTCCTTCTCTAATAGAATTGCAGTTGTCAACATGTGATCTTCGTCGCATTAATCCTTCACAGCTTAATCTTAACTTTTCATCTCTTTCTGTTCTTGATTTGTCATACAACTGGTTTGATCAATCTCCTGTTCCTAGTTGGATTTTTGGTCTCAAAAATCTTGTTTCTCTTAATCTTGCTGCTAATCATTTCCATGGTCATATCCCCATTGGTTTTCAAAATATGACTTCACTTAGGGAACTTGATCTGTCTAGCAATGATTTTAATTCCTCAATACCTACCTGGCTATGTGGTCTCAGCCATCTTCAGCTTCTTGACCTTGGCTCCAATAACTTGCAAGGAAAATTGTCGAGCTCCATTGGAAATATGACTTCCCTTGTTAAGCTAGACTTGTCATTCAACCAGCTTGAATTTGAAGAAGGAATTCCAAAAAAAATTTGAAAATCTTTGCAATTTGAAAAATCTCTTCATGTCAGGCATCAAATTGAGCCAAGAAATAAGTGAGGTCTTTGAAATTCTGTCAGGATGTTTGTCAGAAGAACTAGAGTCGCTTTATTTACATGATTGCCATCTATCTGGTCAATTAACCAATCTTCTTGGACAGTTTACAAAACTGGCCTCGCTGTCTCTTTCCAACAATTTGATCTCAGGTTTTATTCCAATGGCATTAGGAGAACTGACCTCTTTGAAATTTCTTGACCTTTCTGATAACAAACTGAGTGGAACATTACCCTTAAGTTTTGGAAGGCTAACAACACTACAAACAGCTGATGTTTCTCATAATTCATTGGAGGGCGAGGTTTCTGAAATTCAGTTTGCTAATCTCAACAAATTGAAGACTTTTTATGCTTCTGGGAATCAACTGGCAATGAAAGTTAGCCATAGCTGGATTCCTCCTCTGGAACTTGAATTCCTTGCGATGAGAAGTTGGTTTATTGGAACTGAATTTCCTTCATGGCTTCGTTCGCTGAAGCACTTAAAGTAACTGGATTTGTCTAGTTCAGGAATTTCAAGTACCATTCCTCTATGGTTCTGGAACTTGTCTTCCAACTTTTACTTTCTAAATCTCTCTTGCAATTTATTACATGGAGCAGTTCCTGATATTACAAAGATTGTTTCAATCTCTCCAGTGTTCGACCTGAGTTCTAATCAATTCAGTGGCAAACTTCCTTATTTGTCCTCCAATATCAGTGGATTAGACCTATCCAACAATTCATTTTCAGGGTCTATATCAAATCTTTTGTGTCAAAATATGCAAGAGGTGAAGAAGGATCTGCAATTTCTTAACCCTGGAGACAATCTTTTATCCGGAGAGATACCAGATTGTTGGGCGAACTGGAAGTACCTTCAGGTCATAAAATTGAACGACAACAATTTCAGTGGAAACATCCCTTGTTCCATTGGATCTTTGATCTTCCTAGAGTCGCTTAGCCTGAATAAATATAATCTGTCAGGTGAAATCCCTCTGTCTCTTATGAATTGTAAGAAATTGATCACCCTTGATTTTGGTGGAAATAATTTGGCAGGAGCAATTCCAACATGGATGGGAGATAGATTTTCTAGCATGACTATTTTAAATCTTCGAGGAAATAAGCTTGGAGGACGTATTCCTGAGGAACTTTGCCGTCTAAATTTTTTACATATTTTGGACCTTGCTGATAATTCTCTCTCAGGATCTATACCAAGCTGTATCAGTAATTTCAGCGCAATGGCTACCAGAAATGAATCTCAAGGCCACATTTACTTTTTTGGCAATAGATCAACTGTTTCTGAGAATGCCTGGCTTGTGATGAAAGGGAAAGTTTTTGAATACAACTCTATACTCAATTTCGTAAGAAGTATAGATCTTTCCAGTAATAAATTGTCAGGAGAAATCCCTGAGGAGATTGGAACGTTGAGAGCATTACAGTCTCTGAATTTGTCGCTAAATCTTTTGAGCGGAAGAATTCCTGAGATTATAGGTTCTATGGCATCACTAGAATCTATGGATTTCTCTAAAAACCAATTATCTGGAGAAATCCCACAAAGCTTGGCAAGATTGACATTCATAAGTCACCTGAACTTATCTTACAACAATTTGAGCGGGAGAATTCCTTCAGGTACTCAATTGCAAAGCTTTAGTCCTTCCAGCTTCATTAGAAACAAAGAACTTTGCGGTCTTCCATTGAGTGATCATAATTGCAGAGAAGATGGTGTCACACCTGCAGCTGAAGGCAATGACAATGGTCTTGAAGTGGATTGGTTTTATGTCAGCATGACATTGGGATTCATAGCAGGCTTGTTCAGCGTCTTGGGCCCTTTGCTGTATAATAGACGATGCAGGTATGCATATTTTTGTTTCTTGGATCGTTTGGGGCATAAAATTTGGAGTTGGTGAATACATGTTGTTGGACATGGAGTTAGAGTTCTGCATGTCAAAAGTCTCTTATGTGTAATGTATTAGATATATATATAGTCCTGCTGGGAACCCTCCATGGTGTTTCCATGTCCATTTATTTATTACTAATTTCTATTGAAGAGAATTGTTCTTTGCCGTATTGTAGCATTTTCGATCCGAGTTTCTGATGCTATAATCCCACATTGACTAAAGGACGCCATATCACTTCGAATCAAACAAAGATTGCAGAGTCAATTGCGTCCTTTAGGTGTTAATTTTAAATCAAAAGTTCTTAATTTGTTAATTTTATATCAAAAATTCTTATTTTCTATTCTGACCCAAAAAAAAAAAAAAAATAAATGAATCAAAAGTTCTTGGTCAATATTTTGTAATAACATAGATATTATATTTTATCTATTTTTTTTTAAATTGTATCACCTTAATTTCTAAATTTTTCATATAAATTATTTTCTAGATAATTTTCTTTCAACTTTCAATTTTTCTTTTTTTGAATTCGAAAAAATTTTATGAAAATAAAATTTGTGCTAATATTATATTATTTTTTAACTTATTTAATTTTAATAATAAAATTATTAATTAGTAAATTTTACATCTTAAAAAGTAAAAGAAAAAAATTACCTAAGGCCACAAACACCCTTGAATCAACTATGAGACAAAGTACAAGACGCAATTTTTTTTTTTGAAACATTTGATTTCATTAAACACCGGCAAGCCAGCGAAAAGGGATACCCCAAATGCCATGGATGAAAACCTAGGCAGATAAATCTCATTCTTACAAATAATTGAATGCTAAGAAAATAAGGAAGCAAAACAGATAGTTCATACAAATAGAGATCATAAGCTAATAGAGATAAGAAAGAAAACAGAGTTCATGAGCCTAGAATATAGCCTAAGCTATTCAGAGATAAAGTTGATAGTCCTCTGAATTTTCGGACCACTAGATGTGCTTAGTTCAGATATGCAACAATACTCTGAGCACCGCACAATCTGCTCCTCCCTTTGCAAAGAGTGAGATCTTGCACAGAGTGAGGTTCAACAATTTCTTCTGTTCAGGGCACTTTAATCTTCATTCTTGTCTTCTTCTCTTCTCTTCTCTTGCTCGGTTGATTTCTTGATTTATTTTTACTTTATCAAACAACTATGAAATGGGATTGAACCCATACTAGGTTGAGAATTGGACTCAAACTAAGATGTAAAAATAAAAGGCAACAAAGAATTAGATCTTTGGGTGGTTTTTGGACAAAAGATTGACCAAAAACCACCCAAACCAGTAGAAAAACTATTGAGGAAGATGATGAATAGTGGCTTTTGACCCGGGGACGCCCGGGGATAATTATTGAAAGGGGGATAAGAAAAATCATGCCTTTAAGTGTGGTCATCCTGACATTAATCTCATTTTTTTATTACCGCGATCAAAAGCTCGAAGCATTTGAGAAAAAGACAAGAAGGCTTGGGTTGTACGTGTGCTCTTGATTCATGAGGGAATTGTAGTCTACTTGGGTAGGGGAAAACCCTACTGTTTCAATCGCACGTATGTCAAGTTTATTATGTATGGAAGTGGTGACCCTTATAAGGCTTTGCTAACTCAGCATGCTATGTCTGATGCGACGTTGGCTCCATACAGTATAAAATATATAGTTTGGTTTGGTATGGTTTTTTCATGTTTTTATTTTAGTAGAGTTGGAGAAGTCGGTCCTTATTCATTTCTTCCCTTTGGTCGGAAATTCGGATCGGTAACTCGAAGTAGGAGAAGTTGGCCCTTATTAATTTCCTTCCATTGGTTGAAAATGTGGGCCGGGGCAGGAGCTGTATTGGAGAAATATTTCAGATATTTCTTAGGGGTAAGAGCCTTCTTTTTTAAAACTAAATTATCAGAGCATCAACAACTCTTTTTCAAACCTTTTAAGAATCAATAAGAGGCAGTTAGGTGGCTACAATAGTTCTCTCATAATGTGCTAATTTGGTACATCATAATTTATAGGGATTTTTATATAAAAATCCTAAAAACATTGTCTATTTTTAAAATACCTCTCTTTTCCATTATTATCTCTATACCACTTTTTCCCTAAATATTTTCTTCCACACCACCTCCTTCATTCACATTTAATCCTATGTTTACGCCTCATCCGTCTCTTCTTCTTTCTTTTTTTTTTCTCCTTCTTTTTTCAAATTTGTTTCATGAGAAAAAAATTTTAACAATTGCTTCTCCTCTTGGACTTTAAACACCAATTCCTCAATGAGGCATATTTTACTTAAAAAAAGATAATTTCTTTTTTTTTTTGTAAATTTTACTTGAAAATATTTAGTGTTTGCAGTAATTTGAAATGGGTTTCATTTGATTTAGATGACTGGTAAAGATTTATTTATAAAACTGAGCTTTGATTTTTCATTGATTTTGGCTATTATAACTTGTTGTTCTAGATCAGAAAGGAAATTCTCATCTCAGCATGGTAGTGTTAGAGCCTATGGACGTTGTAGAGCGAGAGGAAAAAGAAAATTAGACAATGCAAAATGGAAAGGTTCTGAGACCGATCGATGATGGCAACAATGACAAAAACACCTATAATTATGATAGAGATAACCATGATTTCAAATTAAAGATATACATTCCCTGCTTTAATGGAAATTGACCATAGAAGATTTATTAATTGGCTTAAAGAACTATACCAATTCTTTAAGTTCATGGAAATTAAAAGGTGGTGCTTTTGCTTAGTGGGAAAAATTACAAACTATGAGGTTTATAAGGGCAGAGCACTTATTAGGTCCCAGAATAAAATGAAGCAACTATTAAGGAGATATTTTCTCCTACCTGACTATGAACATATCTTCTTCCAATAATACCAATGGTGTCATCAAGGTCATAGATTAATTTAGAATAAGCTAAATTCATGAGGCTAGCAAAGAGGATCAACCTAAGGGAGAGTAAAGGTCAAAAGGTGAATAAATACTTAAAGGGGCTAAAATTGTATATCAAAGACAAGATAGGTGTGTAAGTGATATGCAACTTGAATGAGGTAGAGAACATGGCCTTGAAGGCAGAACTATAATGCTAGATAAAGGAAGATATGATTCCTCATATAAAAGTTACATTAATTGTAACTATAAAGCACCTATTGACAAGAGCAAACTAGTGCAAGAGGCAACAACACGTAATGATAAATGTATAGAGGATAAGATTACTCGAATGTAAAAGGTGGTAAAAAAATAAAAAAGGTGTAAAAGACCATAAATCCTTATACAAAGACAAAATCAACTTGGCGACTGATCTAGTGACTATCCTTTTGGAAAAACACCAGTCCACATGATTGATAGGGAGGAAGAAGATGAAGTTTATTATGGATCAAATGGTGATAATGATGAGTACAAGGAAGATAATGAAGGGAAAACATATGTGGTGAGAAAGCGGATGTTAACACCAAAGCAAAAGGATAAAACCTAATGACATCAATTGCTTCAAACCAAGTGTATTATTAATAAGGGATAACGACTTTTTTAGTCCTAAAAGTATAGTGGTTTTAGCAAATTAGTCCTAAAAGAAATTTTCTTCACAATCGAGTCCTTAAAAGTTTTAAAATTCACACCGTTAGTCCTTGTCTATTAACTTGGACGAAAATTGCTTACATGGACAAATCGACCCCACTTAACTTCATGCATCACCTGCCACATCAACACACTCACTGCCACATCATCATCATCATCATCATCATCTTCTTCTTCTTCTTCTTCTTCTTCTTCTTCACTCTTCTTCTCTGTCATTTTTGCATCTGCAAAAAATGTAGTTGCTTCAATTCGCTAAATGGGAAACACCACTAAATGGATTTCAAGTTGTTCTTGGCCTTAAAAAATCTGACTCAAGTCCATCAAATCAAAGCCAATAAACCGCCACCATCACTTGTCGTTCCAGTCAACTATATACTGAAAGATTTGAAAAGCTAATAGTTGTGCTTCAGAATTATGACAGAGATGTAGAATGCTTGAGGTTGGACTTACACAAGAGCCGAAATGGAAAGAGCCTAGACCTGCAACAAATTACCTAGCAAAACAAATCTTAAGGATCTTTTATTGCTAATTTTCTTATGGAATTCACCACCGTCATCAACAGTGATCTTCACAGTCTGAATTAGTGGTTCTTTCATTTTGTTCTCGCTATTTTCTACAACTTCCCCCATGGCCATAGTTAAAAGTAAACAAGGAGAATAGAACTGTAATAATTACAAGAGGATCAATGAAGGAAAAATATCAAAATTTCCTTCTTTTGCTTGATGTAGCTAATGAAGTTGTTGCAAGTACATATAGCTTTATAACTGTTCCTGCTGCATATACTAAGTTCATAGTGCAAATCTGTTATACTAAAATATGTCCTACGTGCGTACTTTTTTTTAAAAATAAATTTAAGAAAATAAATGAATCACATGGACTCTTGAATTTCTTTGGCAGTACATACATTATGAAGAGAAATTTCAAGAGCATCAAGATTAACTGTAGATTTTAGAGAATAATATATTAATATATGTATGTATTTTTTGTTATTGAATTAAGAATTTCAAGGATCCACAATTGCAAGGAAACAGACATTGCTACTAACAAGCCTTAGTAATCATAGCCAAAGAACTGTAATAAAAAAAATCATATTTGTTGCATGTATGCTTTGAAATATAGCAAACGAGAGTAAATAAGAATCAAGCACCTTTACTCTCGGAATTTATTAGAAGCTAACAAACAACATTTGCTATTTTCAGAAATGGAGGAAGTAGATGGTTTGAGCTTATTAAGCAGCAAAAGGGTTCTAATACAAAGTTGCAGAGAATCAAATGTAAACTGGATTATTAACAATCGCATTTGCCTATTAATACTTAGGCTTGTGAAAAGGTGTGTGTCAGCTTAACAAGGAAAATTGTAAGGTGTTACTAGTAGTAGACATAGCAAATGGAGTTGGGCTGCCGTTAAGATACAATCCGCTTTTCAAGGCTACTTGTTAGTTAAAATACACACTTAATTTTCTTTAGATTCATATTTGACCCATATGGATATTTTTTCTTTACAAAAAAAAAAAAGAATTTCTTGGAGGTTGATGACTTTGTATAGAGGTTAATCAGTTTTGGTTATTAATGTTTCTTAATTACCCTTAATCGCCATTTTTGTCCATTTCCATTTTCTATGCAAGAAAAATGTCTGCAAATTAAAAAGCAAAGAAATTGATGTTTTATTTATTTGTTTATTTTCGTGCTTGCAGAGTTGGCATTAAAAGCTGTGTATCATATGGCGTAGATCTTTGCCTGGATTTTAAAAATGAATTGAACTGAAGAAGAAGACTATGGAAGAAGAAGAAGAAGACTATTGAAGCAATTGCATGCATTTGCAAATGCAAAAATGGCAGAGAAGAAGAAGAAGAAGAAAAAGAAGAAGAAGAAGATGATGATGATGATGTGGTAGTGGGTGTGTTGATGTGGCAGGTGATGCGAAGTTAAGTGGGGTCAATTTGTCCACATAAGTAATTTTCATCCAAGTTAACAGACGAGGACTAACGGTGTGAATTTTAAAAATTTTTAGGGACTCGATTGTGAAGGAAATTTCTTTTAGGATTAATTTGTTAAAGCACTATACTTTTAGGACTAAAAAAGTCGTTATCCCTATAAATAATCACTTGTTTGATTTGATTATTGGGGGGGGGGGGGCATCTGGTAGAATATAATTAGAAGAGACGTTGTAGAGACTTTGGAACTACCATGCAGAAACATCATATTCTATGCTCAATTGGGTGGATTAAAGCTGTTAAGAAGGTTCAAGTGACAAAACAATGCAGGGTGACTTTCTCTATTGGCAAGTACAAGGATGATGTGTATTACAACATTGTAGATATTGATACTTGTTATTTGTTATTTGGTACATGCCTATATGTCAAGCCATGTTGGTCATTTTTAAGAAAAGAGCTTAATCATTACACAACCATGTTGCGGATAAGATTATTATACACGCTTGTGTCTTTTTATACAAGATCTTACTGAGGAAATCCTTATTAATGTTGATTCTTCAATCATAATTTTAGAAGATTTTTAAAAGGGACTTCAAGGAGACCATTTAAGGGATATAAGGGTAGCTAGAAGAGGACCTTTTGGAAAAATCTAGGAATGAGGAGTTCAACAAGAAAAACTTTAAAGTGCAAGAGCTTAAGTGAAGAGGAGAATTGAAGCTTTTGTTATTCTAGCCCAATTCATTCACGAGTTTTATTCTTCTTTTTCTTGAGGTCATATTTCTAAAGTTCATGTTTAGCTCTTATTATTATTGCTATATTTTTAGAAGGTTAAATTTTTTTTATACTTAGATTAATGGAATCTTAAACGAGTGCCTATATTAAATATTGGTTTCCTTCATTCTATGAAAAAAATTTTCTTTTATATGTTTATTTATTATTATTGGAAAAAGCTTAGAATTGTTGGCCAGTTACTTTATGAATTTAATTAATGTGCAACATATTAATAAATCTAGAAATTAATATTTAGAATTTTATAAATAATAGAGATATTTTCAAAAAATTCTTCTGATAATAGATTTGATGTTTATTGGAGAATTTTATAGAACTTACTACATTAATTGAATTGAATTAGTGCAATCCATTAACTTATGAACTTTAGACAACCCATAATTAAATCTAATCACAGGTTTTGTTAGTATAGATGTGCTCTAGTGTCATTCTTGTAATATACATTGACATTGTACTTTTATTCCTATAACAATAAAATACTCATTTAAATAAAGTGTTTGTTTATTTGAGTATTTACCCTTTAGCATTATGTCAAATGAGTTTACTATCAAGAGTTGATAATAAGAGTCACAAATTCATTAAGTACATATGATATAAAATGTTTATAGTCATTGGATTAATATATGGGCAGTCTTAATCCATAGACTATCATCTCTGTTTATTTTTCTTGATCGGTATGTGATATCGATAGTAGGAGGTTGTGAGTCTCATGCTACTTGATATGATATATCAGAATAAATGTATAGATACTCATATGATGGGTGGATTGAACTGTGACTTAAGATATTTTATTGCATGAAAATTCACTTTTGTCAACAATCACTATCTTGAACATAATGGTGTAGATGGCCCTTTAAACTGTGGAGACATGGTCATCCATATGTAATTAGTTAGAGTTTGTTATCGCTTACATACATGTGCTGGCCACGCATGGGTATATCTAGTTGGTTATATGTAGGGATGAGTGATCAACCAAGATACAATTCATGACTTGAAGTGAACTGTGATAAGATCTTATGATATCTAAGTCGTTCTCGATAAATAAGTACCTGGTCAGGTCAAACTTGACTTATTCAAAAAGTGTATATGCTAAAAAGAGTTTCTAATAGAAGTCATGTTTTATCGAGAATTGAACTAAAGATGATGTTATATGATTAAGGCAATTAGAGTTTAACTTGACCATGACTCTAGCCGATATCGGGATCTTAGAATGAAGGGACTTTGAGTGTACGATAATTATGTTCTATGATTCTAGTGAATCTATGGATAACATTCATTTTCAATTGGGTAGTCGTGATATCTAAGGATCACTCACAACTTATGGGAACTAAATGTGATTAATTGGGATTTTCACATTCAGCTTGGAAAGAGTTTCCTATAATATTAAGAGTTAATATTATTTTCCATTTCCATTTGGACTTAAACCTAGTAAGTCACACACACAAAAGTTGCACCAATAATGATAATTATCAATTAAAGTGTTTAATTAAATAATTAAATTAATTGAATTGAATTCATACTTGCATGTGAATCTAGCATATCTCAAAATCTAATTCAAAGGTTAAAATTATTAATTATATGATTAAATATTAATTTAGACTTAATTTAATATATGATAATAAGTTCAAGGAATAAATTGATATTTGCCACCAATATTAGTTTGGATATGGGCCATGAGATGTGCTATATAGATATAGCTTATTGGATGATGGATGATGGATAATAATGTGTATTAATGAGATGGGACTTATTTAAATATTAGATAAAGCTCATATTTATAATTAATTGGTGTAGGCGGCGGGGTCTAGCGCGTGCCCAAGCGTTGGCAACCACGGCACTATGTCGGGCCTTCGGCCGGCGTGAGAAATACGATGTAGGTCTAAAAAGCCTACTCGGAGATGGAGTCGCCACCCGGGTGAAATCCGGGACACACTTTTATGGCAACTGGATCCCACGAAGGTTCCCAGAAGCCGTCATCAGAGAACGGGCTCGGAAACTGGGTATGGACGTTTGAATGTCCACCCGATCTTGCGATCGGCCTCCGTTTGTGTTCGTGTTTTATTATCTTTTGATTATTCAATTGTTTCTTTATTAACATACGAATTGGATTGCCTTCAATCAATGGTTCAATTTTACATTTAGTTCAAGTTTGCACATTATCCATATTCATGCATATTGGTCTCGTTGCTCACAAAAGTAAACTTAATATACAACCATACATTCCAAATAAACGGGGGAGGGATTAGGGATTACATCACTTGAAATAAACAAACAACTAATTAAACCGCTCAAGAACTAATTAATACAACTATACATACTTAGTGATCCACAGATCACTCTT
>CATIWK010440815.1:0-35270 GCA_949634005.1 Mallotus japonicus
ATGTTCTTTCTAAATTTTCTATTCAAATAATTATACAACAATCTTTTAAAATTTTTGAGGATATTATTTTTTTCATAATTAATTATTTTATAAAATTTATTAATTTTGATTTCAATTGTTTACTTATTAAATTTTCATAAGACTTATAAAATTCTATCATCTAATTTGATTTATATTAGATAAAATATCTAATTGAAATAGAAATATATATTTGAAAAAAATTTACAACTAAAATTTTAATTAATTTAATTTTTGTTAGAGATAGAATAGAAGTTAACCTAATCACAATAGAAAACATATTTTCAATTAAATTAGAATTACATTTTAATTAATATAGTTTTTATTAGAGATAAAATAGAAGCTAATTATAATAGGAAGTATAGTTTCAATTAAATTAAAATTCTATTTTAATTAATTTAATTTAATTTTTATTAGTAAATAACTAAATTATCCAATTTTTATATAATAATAAGTGAAGATTTTTTTTGTAATTTTACTTGTCTCCACTCCCCTTCGTACATTTATATATATTATAGATTATATATATATATATATTCCAGCTCATTGACAACTCTTCTGAACATGCTAAATTATTAATTGCTAATTTATATGCCTATCAATTAAAAAAAAATTAAAAATGCATGTCTGCATATGTATAATAATATAGGATTTGTTTTATTTTCATTTTTATTTTTTGAACATAGTACAATTCAATATTATTGAAATGGAGATAGAAAATGGAAGAATTTAGATCCGAATCCTTTATATCTCTTTGAGAGCTTTTTGACCACTAAATCAAGATCATCTATGAAATTTTTGTATTTTTTTTTGAACAAAAGAAGTTTTTGTATTTGGATCAAATTAAAACGTATATGTCAATTACATGTAAAATCAGTTTATATACTTGATAACGGTAAATATTTTTTATAATAAATAAATAATTAATAAATTAATTTTTTATTTTATTATTGTTATTTACCATTTTTGGGTTAATGATGGGAAGTTGAAAATGTACCACCAGTAAGTAGAGGTGATTTGGTCAGATATTAACTATTTTTTTACCGAACTTAATTAATAAAATTGAAGTAACCGAATCAAACCAAATAAAAAAAATAAACCTATCAAATAAAACTGAATTTTTACAATTATTAATAATTTTATATTAATTTATTATACTATTTAAAAATAAAAATATATAATTTTAATTTACTCAGTTATTTCGATTAATTGAGTTTTTAATATTAAACCAAACCAAATTGAATCAAAAATTTTATTTGATTCATAAAATTTGAAAATATAAAATTAAATAAAACTGAATCAATCGGTTTTGGTTTTTCGGCTCAATTCATTCGAAAGTTTTGCTCACCGTACCGGTGGGGGCAGTCAATGCAAACTCATAAAACGCAAGAGACTAACACGTACAGTGTAGTTGAAGGCAAAGAACGCTTGACAATGAGACAACGTAACTGAGAAAGTGAAAGCGCAGGATAACATTAAACTCGCCCTTTAGCGCACGTTATCACAACTCACTACACTACACTACACCACCACACCACGCAGTCACAAGCCCAGCCTGCATTCAAGACAACAACAAATAGATTAAAAAAAAAAAACCTTAAATAAAAATTAATGAAACAAGGCACGATTCGATTAGCGCACACGAATTCGGCTTGTTTTGCATTTACACACGCATTCTCTCTCTCTCGGTCCTAACATTCATGTCCTGAAACCAAACAAAAACGGCTCAAAAAGGCATCTCCTTTCATGTCCTAAAACTAAAACTTTGCTCCCTCCGCGCCACCGCCACCACCCACCACCACCACCGCCTGTAGCTGCTTCTTTTCACGCTTGCAGTCTCCAAGATTAGATCTTTCTTTCCTTTTTCAATTACCCATTCCCTGGTTTTTTTATTCTCTCTCTAAGCTGTGTAATGTAAGTGTTGTTTGTGTTTGAGTGTAAATGGCGGGACAGGTGGTGAAAGTTAAGAGGGAAATAATAGAGGCATGCATGACATGTCCTCTTTGTAATAAGCTTTTAAAGGATGCTACTACTATTTCTTTGTGTCTTCATACGTGTAAGTTCTTGTTCGTTTTGCTTTCTTGATTTTTTGTTTCACTTTGTTTAATGATCTGAGCTTGTTGGGTTTTTTTCTTTCAAGTTTGAATTGCATGATACGATCTGGGTTCTTCTTGTTTTTTTGGTTTCGGTTTTTCTTTTCATCTCGTTGCGATTTCTCAATTTGATAAATTTATGTTCTTGAATTTGAGATGGGTTGCTCTTATTTTACAATTTATGGGTTTGACTCCTGGTACTCTAGTATTATTATTCTTGTTTCTGTTGTATAATGTCCCAATTCTTTGTTATTACGTATCACTTTTATTGTTTGCATGTGTTGATTGAATTTTGTCTCTAGTATTTCTTACGTCCTTACTTTTTTTAATGGGTGATTCTGGTTCAATCTTTTGTACGGTTCATGGATACTATGGCGAGCTTATGTTGATATAACATAACATAGATAGTGTAAGCTGTTTGGAGTTTGTTTATGATGAATCTCGGAAGAACTTCAGAATGCTCTCTATTTCTTTTGTTGTTGCATTATACAGAAATATGCATTCTCAAGCTGATAACTTATTGGTGTCTTCCTTTTGGTTTAAAACACAAAATTTGACGTCCTTTTTATAGTTTATGTGATCTTATCACTGTCCTTGTAAGTGGCTTGTTTCTGAGTCGCTGGTTTTATATTCAAACCAGTTTGCAGAAAGTGCATATATGAAAAGCTCTCAGATGAAGAGGGAGACTGCTGTCCTGTGTGCAACATTGATCTTGGCTGCCTTCCTGTGGAGAAACTGAGGTTTGTATTTTTCCAAGTTATGAGCGAGTCAGGCACCTGTTTTCTTAAGGGCACAATCTTTATGCTCACTATCCCATCAATTTCTTCCTCAAGTACAGAGCTTTTACATGGTACTAAATATCTATAGTTGTCAGCAGCTAGGATATACATTTTCTAATTTGGAGTTTATTGCTTGATCATGAATGAACTTAGTGATAGGTGAATTATAATTACTGCAAATTGGAGAGTATAGAGCTTCAAACGTAACTGGAACAGGTGGTTTTTTTTTTTTTTCAGGCTTCTCTTTTACTGTTCTTGCTGAATGAGTACTATTGAGGTTTCTTTTTCTTCTTGTTTCCATGTCTTCTTTTTAGTTTTTGTAGATCTCTTGAACTCTAGCTTTCTTTCTCCCACATTCTCCTTGTTAATTGTTGCCCTTCTTTTATTTGCTAATTATAGTGTACTCAGATCTTTTCTATCTAAAAATGGATTAGAGTCTATTTCCTTTATTTGGGGATGGAAGAAAAACAAAGATATTATATATACAACCTTAATCTGTCAAAGGATTTGTTTTAGTGCTGGACACAATAAATTACTTTTGTTTTCTTAGCTCTAGAACATATTACCTTTCCAGTTATCACACTGGGCTGTTGCTAATGCTAAGTTAGCTTAATTTGAGTGGATAATTTTATATCAAGATTATATTAGATATTTTTAGTGTTTTTGCATAAGTCTAATAACGACTTCTGCATCATTAGATAGCCGTGCTTTGTTAAATTGAAAATTTTTTAAGTCTCTACTCATCCGAATTTGAGTTGGTTTGGTGTATCCTTTTATAAATTTAGGCAATCTATGTACCACTTGCCCATGTTATTGTGCTATTTTAATCAGTTAACAAAAGTCAAACTGACAAATGACTTATGTTCTGAATAGCAAACAAAGAGCTGTTCTGAAGTTTCATGTTGTATTTGTTCACTGTTCTGTGTCAATCTATTGATTTTATGCAGGCCAGACCATAATTTGCAAGATATTAGGGCCAAAATATTTCCTTTTAAAAGAAGAAAAATTAGGGCTCCTGAAGTTATGCCTTCAATTGCATTGCCAGCAAAACGGAAGGAGAGGTCATTATCATCTTTAGTGGTTAGCACTCCCAAAGTGCCATTGCAAACTGGTTTTACAGGGAGGAGAACTAAAGCAGGTGCAAGAAAAGCTGTTCCTTTACGTTGCAATTTTTCTGTTGATGAATCCAATAAAAAGGAAGAATCCACAGAAGATCATCCAATGAGCTCAAGTTCCCCTGGGTCTCCTAACAGAATTTTACCAAATAAAAGGCAGGTAAAGGAGACAGGACTTTTATTCATTGCTCTTGAATGACTTGAAATTTAAATTTGCTTTGATACATGTCTAGCTGACAAATATGTCTTCAATTAAAATTCACTAATATGGTGCAGGATTCTTCTCCCTGTGACCCTCCAAATATGCGAAGTCCTAAAGAAGATCCGGAGGATGATGTAGAAATAATAGAAGGAAAAGCTGATTTATGGACTCCCTTAAATTGTCTTGTTGAGGCTGCTAACAGAAGCAAGTCCTCCAAGTCAAATTCTCAAGGGCCATCTGTTGTGAAATCAGAACTGCTTAGTGCTCCTGATGGTGATTTCCAGTCATCAGGAACAAAGCTCAGAGCAGAATCTCCCAATGGCCATGTCAGTGAAGTATATATGCCTAAAACAAAAAATAAGGAGGATGGGCAGGACTCAAAGGTCCTGGATGATAAGAATGGAACACATTTGCTTCATGCATCAGTAAAGCGTAGAAGATTAACTGCAAGGAAAAGGGCGGCTATGTCTGAGGAGCTCAATTCCTCTGGGCGAGTCATGTTGGATGCTGCAGGGGCTAAGACCAACAGAAGAAACTGTCCAATTTGGTTCTCCTTAGTTGCCTCCGAAGACAAGTAAGTTGCTTGCTAAAATATCTAGGGTTAGCAACTTTTTGAATAAAATTTTAGGAGTAAATATGTTCAGTTAGCAATCAAGTGCTAAGTCTCCGATTTAATGTTCAATGGATTCAGGAAAGGAGATGCTTCCTTGCCGCAGATATCAGCAGGTTACCTAAGGATTAAGTGAGTTTCTCTGTTCCCATGACCTGCCTAAAATATGATTCATTTCATGTGATTCTGTTGATTTTATGCCTTTTATGTTCATTTTAGCAAGTTGGACATTGTCTGGTAAGAAAAAATTGCTATCCTGTTATCTTCTAGTCTTGTTTTGATATATGTAAAATCTGAGCTGAAGATCAAATGAATTCAGTTTGAAGCCAAAAATAACCCTATGGCTAGGAAGAATTGCAATCCATGGGATCTATGCATGGTTATGATCAATGTAACATCTAATCATTAGGCAGCTCTATCATGCATTGATCTTTCACTGGAGGGTTAAAGACTTTCTTTTTCATCAGATTTAGCTCAATTGCTTCATAGGCCATGGCTTAGAGACATGGTTATAGTTTTTGAAGCATTTGGGTGCATTGTTGTTGCTCTTGTATGTCATAAGAAATGAAAATGCCGGTGAAGGTTTTAGTTGTCATTAGAAATTTTCATTGATTATTTCAAGAGAATGAGGACTATGATGTTCTTTGCTACTTATGCAGAACTTATGTTCTGAGTGATTAATTAGATACTGCTAAACAGAGGGCATGGGGTATCCAATGCTAGTGTGCTTGTACCTTTTTTTTTTAAGATTACAAGAGCTGATTAATTTTACTTTTCTTTATCATTGTTTCACGATTGTGGTTTTCATATTATTTACAATCTGAGATTTCTCAAATATCACCTTCTCTGCTAGGGGTTGATACAACCTTTTTTTTAATCTCAATTAATGTATGGTCTTATTACAACTAACTGGTTTTCTAGGTACCCCTGAACCCTTCATAGTTGGATTATTAAAAAAATTTACGATTTTGTTTCACCAGTGTAGATTGTGTTGGCTATTTATTTCTGTATGCTGAACAACTTCAGTACATTTTGGTAATGTTAGCAAGTATACAAATATTTTTCTGATCTGTTGATGTGCTTGGTTTTACCTGGCTTGTTTTTTTTTTTTTTTTTTAAAAAAAAAAAAAAAAAAAAAAACCTTCACACCATTACTTGGTCATAATTTGCTAAACTTCCTTTTGTCATGCTTTCTGTTGATTTTTGTGATTATGCTGGTAAGTGTATAGGTCAGATTTTGTCCAGCATTAAAGAAGCTAAAATGCTAGTTTTACCTAGCCTGTTTTGATCTGCTCATATTTCATTATATGGTACTGACTTGGTTTTTCCGCAGGGATGGTAAAATGCCTGTCTCATTTATTCAGAAGTATATTGTAAAAAAACTCGATCTTGCTAGTGAGGCTGAGGTATGTTCATCCATCTTGCCTACCCATGAAGATGATACTAGTTGGATTTTGTGTGACAGCAAATTATTTGTGTGTTCCTTTGGTTACCAATGATGCATTGATTTTTTAACTTTATTTCTGAAAGCAAGAAAACAGAAACTGAGAGCATGAATTAGCTTAAGTTTGTAATTGCCATGCAGCGTTGATTATTATTACTTTTTTTGGCAGAAGAACATAATATTCATGGCAAAATATAACAAAAATAATTTTTTAAAAGAGAATTTCCCGTTTACTGTTACTTTTATCAACATGGAGAGCTTATACATAGAGCTCTCTGGTTGGAACTGTGATTCGCTACTTTATCGGATATGTTTTATGAACTCATCAGAATGCTGTTTTAGGTTGTTTTTGGATGCAATAAAATTAAACTAGGTACTTCTTTGCTCTATAGGTGGAGATAATGTGCAGGGGTCAGTCAGTTCTTCCAACGCTGCAACTACAAAGCTTGGTGGACTTGTGGTTCCGGACAGCATCAACATCTAAGAAAGTACCAGCATCAGTTGGTTCCTCGGCTAAGGACTTTGTAATGGTACTATCATATTGTCGAAAAGTTCAATCTTCTTAATTTTTTTTCCTACTTTTTCTTGTGTTGATCAGTTTACATATTCAGTTAGGAAAATACATGATGTTAGATCTTGTGAATCTGTATTTACTCCGACCATGGGATCCATCACACATGCCTTGTTACGTGCATGTGATTACATGTACACGAATATGTAGTATTTGTTTCTTGATGTTATCAAATTAAAACATTTTCATGAAATGGAGATTCATATTGTTACTAATGGATGCTGAGAAATGATTTATGTTATAAAATGGACAGAAGGACCCATAGATGACCATGTGAATCCGAAACTAGTAATGCTGTTTCTCATCAAAGATGGGAATTTCGGTTGCTTTGCTTACACCATGGTTATGCTTCTGAATATTATTACTACAAGGTGCTTCTGAATATTATTACTACAAGGTGCATGAACATTATACGTGCAAATAATAAAAACTGAACCTCCTTGCCTGTACTTGATGTTCGTATGAAGTTCTCAAATAATATATATAACGTGAGTAGCATTTCTATATGGCTGACACTATAGCACTGGGAGAGAAGCCATTTATAGAGAGCTGAGTGAGGTATTGAGTTTCAAATGGAGATTAACAGATACAAATCTATGTTTTTTATTGCTAGATAAAATTTAATTTTATATTTACAGAAATTGAATTCATAATTTTTTATAAAAAGAATTTAACTATTAAATTTTGGACCATATAGTTTCCACATCAGTAGGAAATAATTTAGGTCTCGATTTTTTTTGAGCATTAAATTGAATCCTTAAATATGCCAATCATACTATTAAACTACTTAACCTTTAGCAAAAAATTTCACTCAACGTTTTGAAAAAAAAAAATTCAATTCTTAAAAGTATAAAATTTGATACCACAAAATTTAGGGTTTTCCTTAAAAAAAGTAAATTACAGTCACCGACTTGATTAAATCCATCATATTTTCATAAGTCAACTAATAATCCTCTCATATTTGATTTTATTAACTATTTCCACTCTCGTTAATTAAATACTGCTTCATATTTGATATTAAGGCTCCGTTTGTTTGCGGAAAATATTCTTCTGAAAAATATTTTTCCTTATTTTTCAGTGTTTGGATTACCTATAGAAAATAAGTCAAAGGAAAATAATGTACCAGTCAAAAGAAAATTCCTTTAAAACAAGAGAAAATGTTTTCCATTTTAAGGATGGGAAAACATTTTCCAATACCATTTCTAATGTCTTTTTCCTCATTTATTGCTTTCCCTTTTATTTTTCAATACATTCTCTCTTCATTTATTATCTTTTTTGGTGTTGCAACCAAACATAGAAAAATATTTTCTTTGAAAAATATTTTTTTGGAAAATATTTTCTAGAGAAAATATTTTCCACAAATAAACAGAGCCTAAATATCAAATCTGAAGCAGTATTTAATTAACGAGAGTGGAAATAATTAATAAAATCAAATATAAGAGGTATTTAGTTGATTTAAAAATATAGGATAAATAAACTAATAAATTAGAACAAACCTCAAGACTGATGGTAAATTATTCTAAAAAAATTCCAAAAAGTTAAAGTACAATTTTGCCCTTCGAGTAAGAAGATTGTACAAACTACCTAAAACGAGGAAGCTGAAGGTTATATTAGTAATTTTATTCGGAAAATATAAGAGCAGAGCTCTTGCTCAAAAAGCGCCACCGTATATCTGAGGACTGGAGGCGCAGTTCACCGGAGAGATACTGAGCTGTGATTGAAGCAAAGTTGGGACCTTTCTCTGCCTTTGGAAACATTTTTTCGGGGAAAAAACCATGCAGCAGGTAAATCGATCAAACCCTGATAAAACCCTTGTTTCTCTTTAGTTGTATTCTTGTTAATTGATTTTTTTTGGGTGCTTTTTTTCTAAAAATTCAATCTTGGGCTCAATTAATGTGAAGGGTGGAGGATCTGAAACAGAGGTGACTTGGGAAGATCAGCAAAATATCAATAAGTTTGGTAGATTAAACAACCGTTTTCATGAGCTTGAAGATGAAATTAAGATCGCCAAGGTACTTCTTTTATCAATATCTGTTGCATCTTTTTCAGTTCGTTTTTACAATTATAGTTATGGCTTTTTTAAAAAAAAAAAATTTAATGTTTTGAGTATGCGAATGGTGTTTATTCATACTACGCATTTGGTAAATTGAAGTGGGTAGAAACTGGAAATTGAATTCAAACAGTTTACCTGTGATTAATTTTGATTCTGAATAAAGAAGATGCCTTTCCCTGAATAAAGAAGAGGTATATGATTAGGTAAATTTTGAGTCTGAAGAAATCCATGCTTGTGAGCTGATTGAGTTTACTTTGAACTGTTAGCCATCATTGAAGTTGACTTGTTTAATTCACAAGTATGCTTAATATGTTGCTTGACTGTACCAGATAAGTATGGTGAATTGAAATGCTAATGGTCTATTGAATGACGCAGTCTTCTTTGGTTCAGTTAAGCATATAAACGCGAAAAGATGTAATATTATTAGGTTAGTGAAAGATGCTGAGGAAGTGTTCTCATTTATTGATCTGGTGGCAAGCTTGAATGGGATGTTCTGTTTAATAGTAAATTTTTCTGTTGTGAATTTCTCAAAAAATTTGGGGCAAATCATTGATCCTTTCTTTGGCTTGACTAAATATATGAATGGGAAAAAAGTGACATTAATTTTGTGATAGATGTTGAGATTTTTTTTCTTTTTTTGATTTGGAGGCAAGCTTTACTAAGGTTTGCTGCAAATTTATTGGATGAATTTGGGCAATTGATCTTTTTTTTTCTCCCCTTTTCCCTGTTTATGGTTGGGAATAATAAAATCTCGGATGTGGCGTTCTATATTTATTTAGGTCCTTTATTTTATTATCTACTTGTTCTTTTATCTGCTAATTCAATGGGTTTTTGATTCAGGAAACAAATGAGAATCTGGAGGATGCCAGCAACGAATTAATTCTTACTGATGAGGAGGTGGTTCGTTTCCAAATAGGAGAAGTCTTTGCTCATGTTCCAAAGGAAGAAGTTGAGACCAGGATAGAAAATATGAAAGAAGTAACGAGCAAAAACTTGGAAAAACTTGAGGAAGAGAAGGATTCTGTCCTTGCAGAGATGACTGAGTTAAAGAAGATTTTGTATGGAAAATTTGGTGACTCCATCAACCTAGAGGAGGACTAGTGTTGCTGTTCCTTTAGCTCTTCTTACTGATTTAGAATGTCCATGAGGAAATCGCCCATTCATCTGTGATATTTCAAGCAAAAGTGACTGTCACCAATGGTTTTCTGGGATATTGCAGTTTGTAGATGTAAGCTTCTTGATTTAGTATATCTGTTCTGCAGATGGCAATCTGAACTTGTGAAATTTTGTGTTGTTTTTTTTTTTCCTTTCCTCAAAACTTAAACAATACTTTGTTTATACTTATTGATTTCATATCGACAAAAATTGAATTACGTGTGCTTAGCAGTTAGTATACTTGCATTTGCATTTATCTGAAAAGAATCCTTATCATGTTTAATGCATTTACATTCTCTGTAAATAAGCACACAATAAAGGGTTTTGAACTTATGTGTGAGGATTACAAATGAGACTGAAGAACTAGAAATGTTAGCTAAGCAAATTAGACTGTTTAATCATAAGAACACGTCGTTTTCTTCCCATCAAAGTCACCCATTGAGGATCACTTGAGACAACTCTGTAACCTGCATTTGTATACAATCTACGAGCACCCATATCATCTTCATAGGCCCGGAGGACAAGATACTCAAACCCCCATAAAATGGAGAGCACATCACAGGCTTTTAGAAGCACACTGCCTATTTTCCGCCTCCTGTTAGCCAAAATTCATTCTATGTCAAATGTTTGATTGACCATAATCTGCATCATAGATGGGAAAGAAATAGAATGTTCGATTAAAACCTGAAATTTTGGGAAACAGCTATCCCTGAAATATAAAGATACTCTTCTGCTCCATTGAGATGTTGCAGAACATCATCATCTCTCGACGCGGTGGCATCCACTATGCCTACTAGTTTAGTGCATGACTCAGAAGATTCAGCTGCAGGCTCAGCTACCAAACATGCATATCTGTTAACGTTAAGATAATCATCATGATCGTTTTGTGGAATCAGCCAAAGCACCAATTTGACCTATCAAAAGATTAAGAAAGTCTTAAAAATCTTTATTCACTTTTGGAATGCTTAAGGCTTAAAATTCATGTCTTGTATTACACTACTCGTTATCTTTAATGGTTAATGATTACCTGTCTGGAGGTGAGTTCCTGAGTTTATAAATCAGCCCAGCAAGCACTTCAGCCTGTTTGATCCAGGGACAAATGAAGATGATAAGCCGAAAGACAAAAAAAAAAAAAAAAAGAGAATCAATCTAAATTCAAGAGAAAAACCTTAAAGAATTGGAAGAATAGATCATCAAACAAAGCCATAGGTGTATGGAAAGCTTCAGCTTGAATTTGAGCAACTTCCCTCATCTCATGCTCATTTCTTGCCAGCCTCCTTACTTTCCATCCAAACTCGCTCACCAAGAACTCTTTATCTGCATCAGACCTTCTTCTGTCTTGGAACAAAAGCTGCTTATCAGCTGCTGATGAAACTGAGGTCGAAGCAGCATTGCAGCATCTCACTACACAACCACCCTTGTTACTACTGGCAGGAGAAGGAGGTGTTTTCTTTGCATGACCAATTCTTGTTCCTTTACATGATGCATAGGGAGATTCTGTTCTAATACTATTAGAAATATGCAAGTAGCAGGGTGTTATATAAGCCATTTTTGTTCATTTACACGAGAGAAAAAAAAAAAGTAGAACAGAAGCTGAATGACAATAGGAGAGAGGCAGAGATGGTGATGCCAATACAGTCAATGAGTGGCTGCAGCTGCTTGACTGCTTCGAACCATAAGTGTTAGTTGCCACATGGAGTCATTACAGCCTAACAAGTGGCATCCAATTATAGCATGAATTTTATTTTCTCCTGTTTTTTTTTTTTTACCCTAATTATCGAATGATTTTATTGCATATGAAACAGGAGCAGAAATGCTACAGTATTGCTTGTATACATTTAAATTTTTTAAAGCAAAAAATGAAATTATGAAATTTTAATCCTATATTTCTTTAAAGAACTATGAAATTATTGAAATTTCAATCCTATTTTGCATTATAAGATAAACATTCAAGTATTGAACTATTAATTTAAAAAATCATTAAAATACGTGATTTTTTTTAAAAAAATCTTGGTTTGAAAATTGAGTAATTAAGCAGTATAATTCTCTTTAAAACATTAATAAATTAAGAAATCCATTCTTGCTTTTTTTTTCCTAATTTAAAAAAAAGTGCAAATTAAAATTAACAATTAAATCAAATAAAAGTTAAACTTAGAAATAACATGCAAAATTAGTATTTTTCTCAAAGGCTTATACTTAAAATTTAGAAATGAAATGAAATTTAAGTGGCTGGCCCCACATATGTGGTTATTCATTCCTTGGGCGTCTAAAGTTTGGTGTGGCCCCTTAAATTAACCCGCAAATACACAAAACAAGCTTGAAAATAGCTGGCGATTTTGATCACTGCTGCATGCTCGCACGCACATCTCAAGCCCCAGACCAAATCAAAAGAGAGCACAACTCAAAAGGTCAACATGTGTACCCAGTCCCAATCAGGCCAGCTAATACCAACGAAAAAGATGAGGGATTTTTTTTTTTATATTGTCTTGTTAGGTGGATGAAGGTTCATAAAACATAATGACTCCAACATTTGAACATTTTGGAGGGAAAACTTAATGCTGAATGATACATATGCCCTTCATTTAGCACAAAATAACATTCAAAGGCATGTCCAAAAATCTCATATATGTATCAAGAAACAATCTGTAATATGCTAATGACATTAGCTGAAAGAATGTAAGTCCAAAAAATTACAACCCCAGCAAGCATCATCAGGCATTGTGATCAACATGAAAATTTGCTAGACTAGCACTCTTAACATGATCCCTGAAAAACATTTCACACTTAAACCTCAATCCAAGCCTATTCTTTCTTTCTTTCTCTGAATGCCCTCCTTGCAATCCTTGCACTCTAGAAGCCGAAAGGATTTTTAACAGTTAAGAACAACTGTGTCCTCAAGCTAATTAGAGTTAGCACAACTTCATGCCACTACATGTCAAATTCTATAATAAGAATTGGAAAAAGTAGTACCATCACACACAGAAAAGTGACCTCCCTTTTGTTCAAAAGGAAATCAGTAATAGCATCAACTAGACCAAGTTTAAAACCATCAATCACCATATTGCTTTAGTCTCTGCATAAAAATGATTTGTTGTGTAAACAGAAGTCACAACAATTTCATAGCATTACCAACAAGAAATTAAACAAACCAAGATTCAGAGCATATACATTTCATGTAAACATGCTATGTATTGTAGCAAATGAAGAGTACAAAGTTTGTATTGGATATAAATCAATAAGCTAACAATAACAGACTGTCATTTCTAGGTTTATCATTCAACAATTCAAATTGCACCAGAAGAAGAGAGAAATACAACTTTTCACTAATATTTAAGCAGTCAAACAGAAATTGACAAATTAGTAATCACATTGAGCGTCTAAGACCAAAGTTAATATCCAAAGTAAGAATTCCTAAGAAAAGACAATAATATTAATAATAATAAACAGAGGTCACCTCCTTTTTAGTTTTGCAGCATAGCATTATCAATCAATCCCAACATAAAGTCATCAATCCCACCATCAACAACCAACTACATCGGCAAGTTGCACAGAAAACCTCAAGTTGAACCTCCAGGACATTTCAGCTATAACACCAAATCCAAAATGAAAACCAATGCACATTGCAAACAATCCAAATCGCCAAAAGTAACACCTAAATCACTCAAATCCGGGTATACCCTGTAGTTTTAGGCCTCAAAGGCTGACTCCCTACAACTGAAAGAAGCCCACCTTCAACAGCACTCTCTTCATCAAGAAACAAATCCTCAGTATTCCTAAAAGCACCATGAACACTAACGACCACAACACCAATGATTAAAGCCACTAATACATTCAATCCCACATGAGTAAACACCAACGCCACGATGGTAACCAATCCAAGAAAAGCCAACACAACTCTATCATCAAAATCTCTGTTAAACAACACGATTGGATCATCCCTAGAAAAGTAAAGAAAAAACCAAGCGGCGAATACTATAATGAAAACAATCATAGAAACTGGGTGCCAAAGAAGGCTTAGAAATAAAATGGAAAGCACTACCATGGCATAATTAACCCGAAAGTAATTGACATTGTACTTAATCCGAGACATGGCTTCACCGTAGCTATAGGGACGGGAAAGCGATGAAAAATTCAGAAATTCACGCCACGGACGGCGTGTGGCAATTACTGATTGGGTGGCAGAGGTAGCGCGTGAGATGAAAGTGAGTGAAGTGGCAGTTGTTGGTGGTGATTGTGCGAATTGGGTAGTAGTGGTTTTGGTTGCCGGAATTGTGCCATAACCGCCGGCGGGTGATTTTAGCGACATAGTAGAAAACTTGATAAGTGACAGTAGATCAGAAGAATTTTCAAAGAAAGTGATAGGGAAGGCGAAGTTGGATTGAGATTTAATCGCAAGCTAGAAACTTGAAGAGAAATTGGAGAAATGGAGAGAAACCCTAATTCCAAGATTGAAGCTTTTTAGGGTTTCTCGCTGTGTCTGTTATGGAGAAGAAGATGGAAAATGGAGGGATTTTAGTTCTGTTTCTATTTCAGGAAAATAATGAACAGACAAGCTGTTATTTTGTTAAAATATGGTTTTTTTGGTTGGTTTTTCACTTTTTTTATATTATTTTCTTTTAATGACATTTATTATGTAATAAATGTTATTGGATATAATCCATAATTAGCCTGTAATTTGAGCTTCATCCTCATCCAACCCAGTTCATATATTGTTTGTTATATTATTTTTATTTTTTTAATTATAAACTAGGAGCCATATCGAATCTCCCTGGTATGCTAGTAAGAGTTTGACCGTTTGGCTAAAATTATGTAGGCTTGTGATATTATTTAATTTTTTTAAGATTGTAATATTGTTTTTTTTTTTTTTTGCCCAATTGTGATATTATCTAATTGTCACATGAATCTTGAAACATTTTAATTTAATATATATATATCACTAATGTTTTATTTTGACTGAGTAGATATTATTTATTTAATAATTAAATGTGATATAATTGAAGTCAGTCATTTCTGACTAAAATAGAACTTTTATGGTTGAATGTAAAATTTTTATTGAATAACCGAGTAAATGTATTTTCCCATGCATTCTATTATATGTAATATTTTTTAAAAATTAACCTTTTCTATGATACTATTTTTATTTCATTTATTATATTTTTTAAAATTAATTTCGCAGAAAATTCTTATCCATTTAGATGAATTTTATTCTATAATTAAATTTATGACACATTCCTACAAATAATTCAAGTGACAAAAAAAATATAAACACCCAATTAAGAAGAGCAAGAATCGAACCGTTTGCTTTCGATGTGAAGGAACCGACACTTGAAACCTAGGGAATTGAATGACCTTGGGAACAAGGAATTTCATGATAGGATGAGAATTGCTTTTATCAACTAAATGTCCTTATTAACAAGAAGAGAAAATAGTCTGATGAAGACAGTCGTACTATGAAATATCTAAACAAACAAATGCATTGACAAATTTAATTTTGATAAAACCGTAATCACTGCATTAAAATATCTACACAAACAGATGTAGTACGAGAATCATGTTGGACCATCATACATTGATGGCGATGGCAAAAGGCAGCATTAATGAAAAAAGAAAAACAGGGCAGCTGATGGGTATTGAGATGGGGTCATTGGAGATGTCCTCGCATGCCAGCCACAAGAACTTGCTGAGGGGGACTTTCAACATCTTACATGTGAATAAAACTGATGTTTAAGCATCATTCATGTGACCAGCAATTAGTTAATTGTTTCTATACACATACCAAACTTATTCTGGATAAGTAGTAATTAGACATAACTACTTTTAATTATTAAACATTTGCAGACAGGTGAAGCAAATGGATGTTCAGTAACAATAATACCTGGGTTTTGTAGGAGTTCAATTGTATCTGTTTGTTCATAGCTATTCAAAGCAGGATATTTTCTGATACTGTCAATTATGCAGCTGTTTATATTTGCTGGGAAGTGGGAACTAGGACCTGTTTATATTTGCTGGGAAGTGGGAACTAGGACCTGCAGATGTCTTGTCTTATCCTTCTTCTTTTCCTTCTCTCTCCAACTCATCTGCGCACACGTACATGCACAGCACATACACAATGTAAGAGCCATGCATAGATCCCACATGGATGTGTCTTGTAGTTCACTGGATCAGTCTAAAGTAAATGCAGGCAAATTTTGCAGTTTCCGCATTAATAGAAACAATATGTACTGGAAAACAAAAATAGCCAAACAGATGCCGATGTGAACCAGAACCAAAAATTCAGTAAACATACTGAGGAAAAACATTTGTTTTATTAGTTAGAATATCTGAAACTTCCAATGTTCATGAAGCTTGAACATCAGCTTGCGCATAAACAACAGACAAGGTTAGCTTTATGCAGTTGTGAGGACCAACAGGGAAATTAACCAGCTAAATAAAAGCGATATATAATCACAGTGAAATTAACCAGCTAAATGATGGTGAATTAGCAAAGTCACAACCACAGCTTGACGAACTTATCATGACTAGCAGAAGCAATCAACCGAGTTGCCGTTGATACATCCAACGAAGCAATTAGTCCTTCATGAGCTGGCACTGTCACAGTCTTATTCTCAGTCATGTTCCAAATCTCCAGAGACTGCAGTAAATGCCCACAGTTATTTATGGTACCAGCAACGCAAGCATTCTTTAAATCAAGAAAATATTTTCATGGTTTAACCCAAAATCTTACACTGTACCTTTCCTCCACAGTGATCAGAACATTAAAAATCACTATGACTTAAGGTCTTACATGGAGAATCATCATGCAAGATTAAAAAAAAAAAAAAAAGTAAATGCAGGTTTAGGCTTAATGCTAAACTTGTGCATTACATGACAATTGGGAAATCACTAAATCATAAGTTGGAAAATGATTATTATGAGAAACACCAAAGAGGCCAAATACATAATATAAAGAACATTGCATAAGCTACTTGCCTGGTAACAGCCAATGATCAGCATTGAAGGATTTGTAGGATGAAAGACACAGGAGTGGAATTTCTTGCCATTCAAACTCAACTCGCGAATACACTCTCCCTCATTCCCCGGACCAAGTGCCCAGACTCTGACAGCATCCTCACTGACAGATGATACATAATCACCAGAAGAATCCCAGCACACAAATTGAATTGGACCATAATGTCCCTACAGTTTAACAATTGATGTTCAAAGGAAATCAGAGCCATGATGCAGTAAGCATAGCTCAGTTATGAATCAACTGTGCTAACATTTATGCTATGTTTGGATGCAAAAGATTTGAGTATGGATTTGAATTTCAATGAAATCTCTTGTTTGGAAACTACATGGATTTGTATTATGAGGATTTCAAACAAATCCACAATGAATTTGACCACTTATTTAATGAAAATTTGAAATGACATGTAACTACATGTTATTTGAAATCCTTGTATTTGAAATTTCAATATTTGAAATCTAAAATTTCAAATCAAATGCTTGCATCCAAACACACTCTTAAGGAATTTTATGGGCTGATGAGCAGCATAATCATTTATACTCATTGTGGTTCAAGGGCAGGATGGAACTGGTGACTAGCATTATGCAAAATGGACAGAAGAAAACTAACCTGCAATGAATGCAGACAGGCTTGTGTCTCAACATCTATTATAGACACAACATTCTCGGCAGCTGCGGCAAGATACCTCCCTAGACGGGGTTGAAATCTTATCAAGGCACTACCACCCTAATCCCCAAAAAAAAGTGAAAATTATCACCATTTTCAAGCTGACATAAACCCCCTGAACCCACATCCAAAAAAGAAAAGAAAAAGATGAAAAATAAAAACAAAACAAATAATCCATTTGTTCTGTGATATTATTAATCTTGGTCCACAAAATTCTACCTTAAACACTCTTTCACAGTTACTATTAGTGATACTCCAGTATCGTATCTCATCATCCCCATCACAAGAGCAGATAAGATCATCTCTATTTGGGTGGAAGTCTACGGACAAAATGCAGGCAGAATGTCCCATAAAAGTATGTAATGAGTTATGAGGCTGCAAAACCATTATAAAAAATTACAGCAATATAAATTTGATGAAGCAATAACCAAAGTGTACCCCAAAAAAAAAATAAATAAATAAAACTCTCTTGCATGTTAATGCTATGGCTGTTCACATACAAAAAAGTGTGTGAGCAGGCTAGAGAAATGCCAGATACAGAAATATCGCAATTGATTTTTGTGTATACGATCACTATTGTATCAGTTCACACAAAAATGAGGACAATGAAAGACCTTCCATATTCAGATGCAAAATAGGATCATATTTTACAAAATAGGACAATGAAAATCTCCCAACATAGTGTGAATGGAAAATGTTTGCATATTACTGTTCATCCTAAAATGAGACAGGCATGCAATCCTCGTTTTTCAAGATAGATTGAGATGCAAAATCCTTTATAGTCAAAACTACAGTAACTCCACAGCCACCAGAAGACATAAAAGTCAAAACATGTGCTTAGATGAAAATAAATATGCGCATAGAAACATCAGCAAAGCAACAAGCTTCACATCTAAATAGTATACATATCTCATTAATGCAACTGGGTCAAATTTTAATTATAACATCAAATCTTAAAATTATGCATACACTATGAAAATGAACCTTGCTTTTATTTATGCTATTTGCGAAGAATTATGGAGCAGACACTATTCAAAATTAATCATTTTCAAAAACAAAAAAAGGACGGAGAACAGGGAAGCAATAACTACGGCAAACATTTATGATGGTGAAAAATGAAAGACTCGGTCCACTAACATTGCCAGCGTCCCAAATCCTAACAGTTTTATCAAAAGAAGACGTTGCCAGATATGGCATTCTTGGACTGAAACGAACATCTGTAATCAAAGACGTATGGCCTTCAAAGACAGTTTTTGGCTTTAACCCATCAGTATACCACAACATAGCCTGCATCATAGAACACCATGTAGCGTGGTTTCAGTATTCTGTTATAAATCAAAGCAAACATGAACATATTTTACCATGCCCTTTTTTTCTTCAAAAAATAAAATTACAGTGTAAAGCAGAAAAAATTCAAGCTTTTTGAACAAGTAAATCAGATTTTCAAAGACTTTTCCAAAAATCACTTTTTGAAGAAAAAGAAGTATTAATTTTCCCCAAAAGTTGGCATTAGAAGCATTGATTTTCCTCAAAAGTTGGCACTAACCCTTTTATCATGACCAGCAGTAGCAAGCCATTTTCCATCAGCTGAGAAATGGCAAGAAATTACTTTCATAGCACTGGCTTTAACTGAACTTACTTTAGTAAGTGAGAACCCTGAAATCAAATTTCCAGATTCTATCAACAACACATAATGAATCCTAGCAGACAAACAAGACCCATGTTTGAAATTTCATTTCACTTTTAGTGTATGTAGATGCATTAGGTCTACTACGTTGACCTATTAAAATTGATTGCAAGGAAGACAAATCATCATCAACACAAGTACTGATGGTTGTTGAAATATCTACTAACCATACACGCTAAGTCAACCAAACCGAGTAAAAAAAACAAAAAACAAAAAACAAAAACAAAAACAAAATCAAATCACAAATTCAACATGTCTTACACACCTTTATCAAAATCCATGGATGGAGGAACAGAAAAATTTCCAGAACCAGTTCCAGAGCTATTACCAGATGATTCTTGATGCGTGCTCTTCTTATCCCTCAGCTTTCTTGGAACCTGATAAAGACAGAAACTTTTTACAATCCATGTAAGAAAAAATTACAAAGAAACTAAAAATCAAATAATTTTCAATGTTATATGATCATACTTAATATCAACCCATTTCCTCGTATCATCATATTACTAACCAAAAGAACAAAAGATCAAAACTTTTACCTTCATACTAGATAACCAGAAGTGAATATCTCAGAAAGTGGCGTGGGGTGGCTTGGGTAAAAGAGAAAATATCACTTTTAAGGGTGAGTCGAAAATGCCATTTCTGTGTGCGGGTGAATGGCCAACCAAAACGAACAGAATCAATCCATATATGTAGTGCTTCCTGCTGATGGTCAACGGACGGTGACTTTAATGATTTCTTACCAAAGTGTGATTACAATCTTAGTTACGTGTAATCACCTAGAAAAGAGAAACTTAGCAAATATCTAAGACGTGGATTACAATTAGCCAGTGAATGTTTCGGACTATGGAGAGATTAAACAATTTTTTTTTTTTTTTTTTTTTTTTTTGACAATGAGATTAAACAATTTTAACATTTATAGAATGGATAAAAACTATCCTGGCTGCTGGGACGTGAATAGTCAGAGTAGTGACTTTTCACCATAATACTTTTTTATAATTATATTATAAACAAATAAATAAATAATTTATAAGTTATAAATATTTAATTTATAGCATGATGAGTTTATTTAGTTTATTTTAAATTTTAAATTTTATTATTTTAATTGTTAAAAAATTAAAATTTTTTAAAAAATAAATTTTTATTAACATTGGAGGCTTGTTTCTAAAAAAAATTTTATCCTCTTGCAGTCCACAATGTCACGGTCCACATTATTTATCGTTGTCTCTATAAAATATATAATAACATCTAATTTTTAAAATTAAATAAACAATTACAAAAAAAATTATTAAATCGTTCCCTTATATTTCTAATTAAATATAGTGGCATTTTAGGTTTATGTATGCTGACATGATATTGTAATTATTTTTTAAAATTATTTTCATGGTCTAAAACAAGTGGTTCTAATTTTTTTTTATACTAGAATTTTTATATTTTGTAATTTAAATTTTAATTATATGCTTTTATTTTTGTTATTACATAGGAGACAATTTTGAATTTGTCAAATATATTTTTGTAAAAACAGTACAAAGAGTAAGAAATGAAAGATGCAAGTTGGAAAATTATAAAGAACAAGTCCAATGGTTAAGTTTATTAAAACAGTAATCAATTATTAAATTTTTTCTCATTAAATATTTTCGGTGTTTTTTACTAACTAAAGCAATAATTCGAAGATATACAAAATTCAGTTCAAAAAAATATGTAAAAAATTGAGCCCAATACTAAAATTATTTTTAGTTCATGAAAAATATCTAATGTCAAATTCCTATGATTTTATAATTGCATACAATAAATCCTAAGGTGAGTCTAATACTCTTGATCTATTAATATCTTGAAAATAACTACAACATTAGACTACTCAATTATCGGTATTAATATCATTTATTATGATTTTATTATAGTTAAAAAAATTTGTAACATATCAAATATAAATTTCACTTTTAGATTTTTTTTTTTTTTTGAACAATAATTTGTTAGTGTTAGGTTAGTTAGTTTTTTGGGTGGAATGGTGGTTCGACCCGGCCACCTCCACAAATGCCCTTGCCACCACGCCAAGCATGGGGTATTTAAATGACAAAAAGCATAAACCTAAAAGTTAAAAAAGTTGTTTAGAGTTAGGTCTCTTTCTTGAAATTATTGCAAAGGACAAAAAAACTTCTGTCGACATGGCCACAAATTTTAAACACATGTGAATTACGAGTACACAATTGCCAATTGCCATTTATTTTATTAGGATAATGTTTTGTGGTGTGTGGTTGAACAGTTACATCGCAGTCTAAAAAAATTATTTTTTATTTTATGAAACATAAAAAAATTTTGAAAATAAATGTATAATTTTTGTGACTCGCCACATGAATACTTCATTGTGAGCTGCAACATTGAATTGAAGTTTTTTTTGTCTATTGGCAGCCGATTTTTTGCATATAGACATTTAGTCAATTTATGAGCAGCTTTTCTATGTCCTATTACCAATGTTTTTGAAATATTGTTGTCAAGTTACACATTTCTATTTTTGTGTCGATTTGCCGACATCTGAAGTTGCATGCATTTAGATTTCGAAGGTTTTTTTTTTATATATATATATATATATAAATATAATTTTAAGGCACTTTGAAGAAAAATTCTCAGCCTGTTACTGTTGCCACACTTGATATAGCACGTTATAAACATTTTCTTTAGGTTAAATTATGTTCAAAATCTATAAACAAGATTGAATTCTTCACTTTCACTCCACCCCGCATGAAAAATAGAATTGTGCATGTATAAGTGGATTCCAGCTCATGCTCGTTACAGCAAATAAACTGCTCGTTATGGGGAAAAAAATGTTGAATTTATGATATTTTCTGCCTAAAATGGGACATCACACACGTAGATCCCACCAACCCCTTAGGGTGAAATCCAAGGAAAATTCTTAGTTGGTGCCGCGGAAGTTTGAAAGGTCCCTGCGATTCATATTAAGACCAATTGGTCTAAACCTCATCATGATGCTTTCTACTTTTTTTTTTGGACAAGTAAGGGTATCATTCATAGGAATAAATCACACCTGGTACAATGAGGGGTCCTAAAAGGACTTGGGACAAAATAAACTACTTCTAAGTAGTTCTTGGCTTTGGGGCTGCTTAGATTGGAGCCAGATGTAAGTCCAATGCTTTCCACTTGGTATAACCATTCCCCTCATATTTCATAATTCATTAACAAAATCCTATTTCCAAACTCCAATAGACTAAAATTACATTGTATATCTTCCCAGAAAATTGTGTTTATAACAAAGACTCGGATAATACAGTCATCAAATTACATTTCTTGTTGCATACCATCATCACCTTTTATGTGCATCATATCCATAACTTTCTGAAGGGCTTACAGTGCAGTATAAAGATAAGCTCATTGGTGGAGGTTGGGGATGTTGCCATGTCGATGATGCAAAAAATTTGGTGCGCAAAAGTTTTGTCTCTATTCTTTGTACCAATGATTGATACATCACCAAAGCACATATTTTATGATTGCTTTTCCTGATCTGTTCCATGAAACTTTCTCCCAGCTTCGACGGCTTCCCTGTAGTAATATGGAAAATGGTTAAATAGTTGAAAGCTACTACACACATCGGAAAAGAAAATCAGCAGCACACCCAATGAATGGTAGTAACCAATTAAGCAGTGTGACAGTACTATAAAGTGTCAAGACAAGAAATCTAATGTACTTGTGTAGTGGAAGCAAACTAACTTGTTGCCTCTTGTATAGGTCCTATACAATCCCAGAGCCTTGAGAAGCAGTGCACACCAAGTGAAGAAGATTGATTAAATATTTTATCATTTCAGAACCACCAAGAAACTGGGGTCATAAATATTGATCTCTACCAACCTCACAGAAAATTCTAGAGAATCTTATAGATTCATAAAGCTGAAAAACTTAGGTATTTTACCATACAAATTCTTTCCACTACCCTTAACAAATGAAGAAATCTAGTAACTTTCAAACAGAATTCGGCACGTCCTTAATTGCTTATGGTCAAATGAGGATGTGCAATGAGTCAAAGTAATTATAGGCAATAAACAAAAGAAGGAAAATTTGAGGAGCACTTCACAAACCTAAATGCAGACACAAGCTCTTTATTATCAGGGTCAAGTTTCACACCCTCATAAAATGAATTTGCAGCTTCATCAAACCTCTGCAATTAAAATGCAACCAAGAAACAGTTAAGAGAATACAGGTGTAGGTATCATTCATACACAAAACACTCGCACACACAGAGGGAGAGAGACGTGAACATACCTGCAATAAACGCAGAGCTGCACCTTCTCGATAGCAAGCTTTTGCCCAATCTGGTCTTAATGATCTGCAGGCCTTTGCATCAGCCAAAGCATACTCTGGTTGCCCCAAGCGTAGCCAACAAAGGCTTCTATTTGAATGCAAAGCGGCATCACTAGCGTCTAGATCAATTGCCTGCAAATGTAATACCATACCATACCATTATTAAGTCAACATCTAGAAGGGTTTTGTCTACTGTATGAATAAAGGCCTCTTTCTATCATTCGCTATATTGTTGCTGTTGGTGATTAGCTCTTTGGAGTCTGGTGATCAGCAGCTGGAGGACTAAACCCTAACTTTAGCATTTTAGTTTATATTATGAAGGGCTACTCCAATGGGTAAGGAGACCAAATGCTCCAAATACAATTGAGCATCCAAATGCCAAATGCTAGCTCGCAAAGCACTAATCCAAACACCTCCTAGTATTCTGTGATGAACATAAACATGATGTACCAGGAACCAACTGCAAATCTAGAAAGGGACATTCCCCATTCATTTCTGGATCCTCTAGTCATCTTTCCAATGAGTAATCTCTTCTGATGATGCTTGCTCCACTACACTCCCCATCCTAATGGTAGCATTGTTCATACAACCAATTGACAACTGCTATTTTCCATTCTCTGGTAAAATAAGTTCAGACTTTTGATAAAATTTATTTCTAACATGTTCATCCAAAGTTTATATGTTATACTGTGTTTCAAAGGAACTGGATAGGGATGGGTGGCTGTGATTATTTTCTCATTTAGAAGAGGAAAAAGAAAAGTTCCAAATTTCAGAATGTAATGCAGCATATCAAGCAGAAAAAGAATGTGGCTTGAGCAAGAAAACCAAACAATCTAATTAAGGAAACTCTGAGTTTCATAAAGTTGATAGAATATGAATACTATACTTGTGTGTAAGCATCCACAGCCATACGGTAATCCTTTCTTTTGAAAGCATCATCTCCTCTTGCTTTGGCCTCTGCAGCTCTCCTCTTTGCTTCAGGTGATACCTAAACAAATTCGGAGGGTAGAACATGAATACAACTCAAAAATATATGTTTTCAACCAAATTTCCGTTCTTGAGTTTCTATTCATTTTATTTGCAATTTCTATCAAAAAACTGCTGCAACAAGCCAAGCCCCATTTCTCTTGCATGCAGTCAAAATTTAAACCCACAAAACTTTTGACTTTAGAAATCAAGTATTCTAGAACTTAATTAAAATTTTTTTTTATAAGTTGAAGGGCTTCCTGAATGCATATGTTTTTTTCATGTATAAACAAAGGGATGAAAATTAAAACTTACAAAAAATACGAAGTATTAAAAGTGAGGAACTTTTAAAAAAAATGCAAAAGAAATACCTCCAAAAGATTCTTTTTAGGTGAAGTAGAGCCCTCTGCACCAACCCTTAGGTTCCTCATTTCTTCCTGCAAAGAACAAAGAAGAAAATCCAATTTGACCAACTGTAGCCAAAAATAGACAGAATATTCACAGAGAAGCCCCAAGTATAATGTAAAACCCACATGTGAGTACTTGCAAACAGAGCTTTCTCTTGTTTACAGTTATAACACCCACCTCTCAATATTAAATGATACCACTCCTTTTAAAAGAAGCATATACAACCAAAAGATAAGGATGTAAGAGAAGTCACGCTTAGTCTTAAACCATCTTCAAGAGAATATACCAGCCCTCTTTCAAAGTGAATTGGCATATTACTCATCATAGTACAATGCAAAGCACAGTCACTCAGTATCCTGAATTCAAAAGTAAATAGTAAAGGATCTCTGTACCAGTTGTTTGTTTGTTTCAGACTGCATATGTCCAAGAATTCCATCAACAGTCCACTCTGGAATGTTGTGAACTTTTGTTGTCAAGGGAAAAAGGATCTCAACAGCTGAACGATTGCCTCTTGCTGCTGCAACCTGTATTGGTTTCTGGCCATCCTGGGAAGTAAAGGAAATTCACAATCAATTCCAAATAATACTGAGTTATCAGTTCAACTAGAAAAAAGGATAAAGAAAAACAAGAAAAATAAGGGAATAATTCATCAAGTAAATGAATACAGATATGGCAGCACCTCATCAATGACATTAGGATCAGCCCCAGCTTTTAGCAAACAGTTCAAGATTTCTGGGTTCCCATTATCAGCAGCAATGTGCAATGCGGTGGCTCCACCAGCAGTGATGTTCACATTAGCACCAGCCTGCACATGTACAAAAGAACAAAACTATATAAACATGATTGTAATCAATAAAATTAAAGATGGCCAGCACCAAAGTGATAACATGTTTCACTGATATGCTGCCTCAAAAAAAGAGCTCTTTACCTACGTAATCACATTTTAAGTATACTGAAAGGCTGCATTTCATTAATATGTTTCCATTTTGGCATTAATAACTATCTTTTCTTTCAATAGCCATTAAAGCAAGGGCTGTAGAATTGTAGTTGGTGTGATAAATTTAGGTGACATGCAATGCTTGAGTTCATATCTTTCCTGAGAGGAAAGGTCCTTTTGATTTAAATCTTTTCGTCAATACCAAATAGACAGTTCTAAGCATTGACGAACAATGGGAAAAGAACATGAGCATGTCTTTATCAATTTCACTTCTAGTAAAATTTATCTCAAAACTGAAAAGATGCATTACTGTCAAACTCAAAGGATTTATGCAGTGACCTGTTGAAGGACAAAATAGATACCTGAACTAATAATTCTACGCACGCTAATGAACCAGCTGCAACAGCTGACAGAACTGGAGTTATGTTATCTTCAGTTTCAGCATTTGGCTGGCAAAGAATATCACGTAGTATAAGAAAAGCATTATATACACAATAAAAATAGAAGCATTTCTTTTGGAAAATTTTACGTGGAAAATATACAATAAACACTCCCTACCCTAGCAACAAAAGATGTTAAAAAGGAAAAAATAATTTCCTAGATAAGAATAACAAATGCTTGCTAAATGTAACTTTTACGTCACATATAAAGAGACAGCTGATTTTGGGAACATAGCTTCCCTTGGTAAAATTCCCATATTAAGAGCAAGAAGCTCCTGCAGTAAGAAAAGCTGGTTACAAATTATGAACTTTCTTCTAAACATCTCTCTCTCTCTCTCTCTCTCTTATCTTAATAGGAAAAAAAAATGAAACACGTAAAAGAAGATGCAATTCAGCATTCCCTATAATGAATGCTGATAAACCAAAAATGAATAAGAAAAGAACAAAGGTTACATTAGCATGGTGCTCCAACAAAATTTTCAAAGCATCAGGTTGAGCATGACCAGCAGCCCAAATTAGAGGAGTGCCAGCATCACTTTGTGAATCAACCTCGATACCCTTGGTAAGTAAATACTTTAGCAACTCCACATTTCCTGAAAACAAGAACAACAAATATTGATGTAAAAATCTTATCAGACCGCTAAATGAATCCAAAGAAAAAAAACATAAGTCATAATTTTATTTCCTATTATGCCATGCAAATTGTCTGAAAGAATTCATGCATCAAAAACCACGCTCCAGATGCTCCAAACTTGTTAGCTTGTCCCCTGAAAGAAATAGCAAAAGACAAAAATACCTATTCCTGCAGAATGATGCAACGCTGTTGCGCCTAAGTCACTTGCTATAGCAGGATTGGCACCATGCTCAAGAAGGTACATTGAGGTAGCATTGTGTCCTTGCCGAGCAGCATGAAGAAGAGGAGTCTCACCTGCATGGGAAGAATAAATCTCACAAAAAAAAATTAAACAACATTATTCGAATAATCATTTGTTAATGACCAAACCAAAAAAAAAAGGGCATGAAACAATCATCAAAATAAAGAATGCAAATTATAAAATGCACACCATCATCATCCTTTGTATCCACATCAAGCTTCAAATCCTCTACTAAGTACTGGCACACCTCTGTTTTCCCTTCCCTTGCCGCAAAATGAAGTGCCCCTCTTTTGTTAGCATCCTTAATATCTGCCACAGTTTTTGCCAGTCCTTTCCCATCATCAAGTTGTGCAGCTATATCTATTCAAGCAAATGCCAAACAATAAAATCACTGACCCAGAACAAATCTATCAAAGAAAATAAAAATCCCCAGAACCCTAGAAAAACAGACATATCAATAGAAAAGAACGAGAAAGCGATAGAAGTTACTTTTAAGAAGATCCAGATTCCCAGTGCAAGCAGCAGTTAAAAAGTTCTGAACTTTCTGTCTCACTGCAATCACAATCAAAATTCAAGACACAAACAAATCCAACTAAACCTGTAAATTAGAAGAAAAAGATTTGAACTTTAAATGCTAAAATCAAAAATAAGTTGAATTGCAGTATTAGCTGATCATTTTACACATGATATACAATCAAAGATAGAGAAACAAGTGTGACCTGCAAGAGCATCAGCAGCATCAGGGGCCATTGCTGGTTATGAAACCCTAAAAAAAATAACAAAAAAAGGAAGCTTTTCTGGTTTCTACTTGGCAAAAAGATGCTGTCTTTAGCAACTCGAAGGATTTCTGGGTTTTACCATGAAGAGCCGCAGGGTTTTAATTAAATAAATAACCCAGTTTTTATTTATATAGTTTTTTAAGTCAATTTTTTAAATAAATTTCCCTTTCTTCTATATATTTGTATTTATATATTTCCTTTTATTTTGTAATTTACCTATTTATATAAATTAATCGTCAATATGTGCTTTATCTGACCTGCAAATAATATATATTCTAAAGCTATTTAAAAATAAATTAATTAATAATTTTAATAAATTATAAATTATTTGATTAATTTATAAAAGTAATAACTTAAAAACTTATCATGATAATTGTATTTGGTTATTTTTTACTAAGCGTACATATATTTTTAATATGCATAATAATAATAATAATAACTGAATAAATAAAATAAAAAATAATTAAAAAGTTACAGATTTTTTACTTTTTACATTAAACTGAAAAAGTGATTTTAATTGAATAAAGGAGAGATAGAATTAGAATAGAACATAATATTTTAATAATTCAACACTTAAGCATGTGGGCAGGGCGGAGCCAGAAAAAAATTTTAGAGGAGGTAAACTTTACATATTAGTATATTAAAAATGTTCCATTCAAAATAAACTAACAAAATAATATCTCATATACACTAATAATAATTTAAACTAAAAAAAATAATACACCCAAAAGATAACACTAAAGATAATCAAAATCAAAGTGGATAATCAAAATCATATGTAAAAAATAACATCAAAATTAATTTTCTTCAACGAAAACTTTTCTTTTGAGAAATTTATCCATAATTATATCTATAATCAAAATCACATAAAATATAATAAACTATCACAATACAAAAAAATATCATAAATTTAGTTTTAGCATAATAACTAATGAGCAAATTAAAGGAAAAATATACATAAAGATTGGGCAAACTAAACAAAAAAAATTAATTGACAATATATATAATTGATGAGTGACTGAATGTTATACTAAATTACTAACTTTGTCAAATTATTTAGTGCATAATAACTATTGAGTAAATAAAAGAAAAAAATATTTCCAAAAAAATAAAAATAAAAAATAAAAGAAAAAAATGTACAAAGAGAAAGAGATGGGGTATGGGTGGCTAATTCATGAGAAAGAAAAGGAGAAGTGAGGTGTGAAGTGTTGGAGAAACCAAGCCAAAAATGGAAATTTAAAAATAGTGAAAAGAAATATTAAGAAAAATTTTTATTATTTGGATTTCTAAATAATGGACTATTGGGTTATTATTATGGATTCACTAAAGGGGCGTTTGTTTAGTAAAAAATAAGGGTGGAAATCAGAATCGGAATGAACGATTCCGATTTCTAGTATTTGATTGGCTATAATTAACATGAGAATGGAAATGTGATTCCTCCATCAATGGGAATCACAATTTCCCTCTTTTTTTTAAGGAATGACTTTTGATTCCCTTGGGAATCAAGTCAATTCAATTATAAATTGGTTAAACTTTTAAATATTAACATTTATTTTTTAAAATTTATAAATAAAACATACAAATTAATAAAAAATATGCATTAAATGTTTGAATAAAAAATATTTATTAAAAGTAAATATTTTTTAGAATTTTTTAAAAAAATTATAATAATATTTTTAAAAATAACATTTTATAATACATCATTATAATATTAATTTTTAATATAAAAAATTATAATGTTAATTTTTAATATGTAAAAAATAATTACAAAAATATTTGTTCACCCAAGAAATTTTAGTTATTAAATGATATTTGATTCTCATTTTCATTACCATTCTTTAGTGCAACCAAACATTTTCTTCAAATTTTTATTCCCTTTCTCATTCCCTCCCATTCCGATTCCGATTCCGGAGTATGAACCAAACGCCCCCTAAGAGTCTACAAAAAATCTTACATATTATATTATTTTGAGAATATATATATATATATATATATATATATATATATATATAGAAAAAATTTAGTGGGGGCAAAATAAAAAAAATTATACTATATTAAAAAAATTTCATGGGGTAGTGGGGGCAAGTGCCCCCATTGCCCCCCTCTAAATCCGCCAGTGTGTATATTATTATTATTATTATTATAGAATGTGAAATTTTTACCTAGTGGTGATAATGAAGGATCAAGAGTCTTGATTTTTGACATTTCTAGGACTTGAACCGATAATATAAGGTCATGAGTGCCTCCACTTGGATCAAATTGGCAAGTATATATAATTATATATATATCATATTTCAGATTATTAGTGGAATACATCAAAGTACTATCAATTAAAAAGAAGAGTGGAGTACTAATGGAACGTGCTCCACCACTGATTCAGTGGTGGATGTATCATATTTCAGATTATTAGTGGAATACATCTAAGTACTAAGAATTCTGTAAATTGATGATTAAAAAGAAGAGTGGAGTGGAACGTGCTCCACCACTTACTCTATATATTTGCCTAATGCATATCTATACCAAGCCCAAGACAGGACAGGAGTTAGCCTCTCTCTAGCCACAATAGCAATTGTTTTAAGGATGGCGATAGGTTAAGAAGGGATTAGATTAGGTTCATATTTATACTCTCAAATATTCAATTATATAACGAATATTCAATTATATATTGAATTTCAAAAAAAAAAAAATTCAATTATATAATGAATTTCAAACATAGAATATTTGATAATTGCTAATAAAATTTGAGTAGTGGTTCTTTTATAGATTTATTATTCATATATTAACAATTTTAAATTTACATTAAGCCATAGTGTATAAAATAATTATTAAATAATTAAATAGGAATCTTATATTAAATAGTTTTTTATTTTTAAAAAATTAAAATTTTTACTGTCCCGGTGAGTTGCTCAAAATTCCACTTGATCAAAAGCTAGATGTTGTGGTGGGAGAAATTAATGGGCATGCAAGGGATTAAATTTTGTGTTATTTTATATATCAGTACCTCTTTAATGAATTGTTTCGGCTTTTATATATTCATTTATTTTTTGAAAATTAAATATATGATATCTTTAATATTTTGAAAAGAGTATTTGGTACTTTACTACTGAACTTTCGCTTTTATTTGAGTCTTGTTTAGCTAAACCAGAGGATATTGGACAACAAATTAAATTAAATAGAAGTTTGATAATGAGAGAAGCACAATTTTTAATCATCTTTTGTCTGGCCTTCAGTTTTTTGAATCTTAATATGATTTAGAAAAATTTTAGTAGATTTAGAGAGCTAGACAGTTGCTTGTCCACTGGAGTCAGCCGTTGGCACGGTTTATCAATCTACCAAGAAGATTTTAAGAAAATTGATTTCATCTGTTTGAAGGTTTTAATTGAAATCACCATATAAATTAATGGCAAGCAGTTCTTCAGTCTTGCTTCAATTTACCCGATAGATAAATTATACACAACAGATTTATATTTTTCATCAGTTAATTTATATTGATGTATAATTTTTTAGATATATTTGTGGCTCTTCTATCAAATGTTTGGATAATTTTAGCATTTTGATTGTTTGTTGTTCAACATCACTCTTTGATGTTTAAGTTTTTAGTGTTTAGTGTTGATATTATTCTTGGTGTATTAGGTGGTTATTGTGCATCTTAGACTATATTTTTCTATGTAATGACCTTTTACACCTTATTTTAGTAATGATATTTTGTTTCTATTGGAAAAAAAAAACCCGACTAAGAGAAAGCACACACAATTTTTTTTAAAATTTTATAGCTAGGCTAGCTGGAGGAAAAATCATTTATCAAACCATTAAAAATCATACCGCATAGGTAGCATGATGATGAAAGTATAAACTAGATGCACTTCACAAACAAACTTAGCTGCAAAGGTTAAAATTCCACTCTACAATTACGAGCTACTTGGTCCTTATGCAGCGGAAGCTATAAAAAATAAAAATAAAATAAAGAGACAAAAGGGATAACTATTGTAGTCCATTGATTTGTGCACAAATGCCGGAAAATAATCTTCTATAACCTGTTGATTCACAAAGAATGTCAGGAAATAGGCATCTACAACTTGTTGATTCACAAAAAATGCCAAGAAATAGGCATCAAAATTCGTTGATTCTCAAAAGAATATCGAAATTTGGAGAAAAATAGAAATTCTATTATAATTCATCAAAAGCTGTCTCCAATAGCCCTAAGGCTTACATATTTACAGGGTGGCACAAACCTACCAACCCTAATCTTAATTAGGAAATAAAATAATAACAATTCGTACCTAAGATATGGGAAATCAAATCCCAACCAAAAGGAAAGAAATAAAATTAACACAATCAAATCCTAATAATAATAATAATAATAATAAAAAATTATATCTGCTATCCATTGTTTTGCAAACTCATTTCAAGGTTTGTTGCTCCGCATCATTCCTTCTAGAGTAGAGAAAATTCGCCCTCGAATTTTGACCAAATATTGAAAACAAATTTGCTATAGTACATCATAAATTCATCTTCAACTTGTAATTCCTTCAAAATAGAAATTAAAGGAATATAAGAATAAAGAAATTTATCAATGCCAATGAAAATATATTCAACATCGCCCTCATCCTCTTCACCAAATATTGGCTCATCTCCAATAAATGCATCTTCATCTTCACCGTCATCAGTATCATAGAATAAGCTCTCTTCATAATACTCTCTCAGCATGATTAATAAGGATCAGTTCATCTCTGATACCAACTGATGCAGCGGAAGCTATAAAAAATAAAAATAAAATAAAGAGACAAATGGGATAACTATTGTAGTCCGTTGATTTGCGCACAAATGCCGGAAAACAATCTTCTATAACATGTTGATTCATAAAGAATGTCAGGAAATAGGCATCTACAACCTCTTGATTCACAAAAAATGCCAGGATATAGGCATCAAAATTTGTTGATTCTCAAAAGAATACCGAAATTTGGAGAAAAATAGAAATTCTATTATAATTCATCAAAAGCTGTCTCCAATAGCCCTAAGGCTTATATATTTATAGGGCTTAATTAGGAAATAAAATAATAACAATTTCTACCTAAGATATGGGAAATCAAATCCCAACCAAAAGAAAAGAAATAAAATTAATACAATCAAATCCTAATAATAATAAATTATATCTGCTATCCATTGTTTTGCAAACTCATTCCAAAACTTGCTGCTCCGCATTAGTCCTCCAATCTAGTAATAAGCATTTCTTGACATTTAGTTATTTATTTGTCTATTCTTCTGCAAAGAGCCTTTGATCTTCTGCAATTCACGTATTGCATCTTTCATCTCCATTCTGTCTCTTGGCTGCTCCATTGAGCATGCAATTCCAATTTTGAATGCAGAAATGATGCAGTTCCTGAATCTCTCTTTTTCAACTTCTGACAGAATTCTTGGATCTGTAATATCCATCACTCTTTGAGGCAAACATCTCTCAACAAAAATATGAAGATTTAGATCATCTTTAAAATGTTCATCTGTTGGTTTTGTTCCTGTAAACATCTCTAATAGCAGAATTCCATAGCTATAAACATCTCCCTTTGTAGAAAATGTGTCGCCCATGCCGTACTCTATGATTATAGGTGATATTGATTAGAATTATTAAGAGATGTATAAGAAAGATAGTATGAAATTTCAAAGGCTAATTGGTATATAAAATCTGAACGTTTGTGACTTTTGTAAATTTTTTCCAATTTTTTTTACTTTGCCAAGAAATCCCAATTTAACAAAATTTGCAATTTTAGTATAATTTTCACTTTAATGAAAATTTAAAAAAGTCTACGTGACCATTTTTGAAATTAATTTGGATCAAATTGCACATTTGTGAATAAAATTGCAAATATTAACCAAATACGATGTTTTTGTTAAGTTTTTAAGGTTAGAATAAATGTGCAATAAGTTGTAAACGTTGTAATATTTAATACCAATAAATCAATTTCAAAACATGTCTTAAGTTTCTATCAAAAAAAAAAAAAAAAAAAAACAATTTTCAAGTGCTATGCCAAATCTCATCTAAAACAGCAGAACAAATGTCTTTGCATTCAAAATTATCAAAATCATACTAATGTAATAGGGCATATCCATTCAGTTGACGCTTAAGGAAGAACGATCAATCACAATTTTTTTAGGCTTTAAAATCAAAACATTGATCCTCTTTATAAATTTATTTCAATTTTAAAATTAATTTTTCCCAAAATGTTTAATTAACTAATATTTGCAATTAAATAAAAAATAATAGAAAAACATACTATATGACTACACCTTAAAAATAAATCATCTTAGATGCCACATGAGAATTGTTTTTTTTTTAAGTTCAAACAAAATACATATTATGGTAAAATTGCAAATTACTAATCAAAATAGTACATTTTTATTAAATTTTAACAGGTTGAAATAAATTTCAAAAATTTATTGTAGGTATAGAAAGAAAGAAGCAGCAAGTGCAATCCAACTAAAACAAATACAAGTGTCTAAATTGAAGTGCTGATAATAATTCTGCTGCTAAAGAAAATTAATTTAACGTCACATGCCACAAGAAAATATAGAGAATACAAAAAATAAATTATTTTTTTATTAATTAATTCAGAAAGAAAATGTACCTGGAGCAGCATAGCCAATAGATCCCTTGAATGCTCTAGAGGTACTTTGATGCTGTTGAATCTCAATAGAAGTTGAGGAGACAATCTTAGCCAAGCCGAAATCTCCAATGTGGGCTGTCATATCCTCATCCAAAAGCACGTTACTTGGCTTTAGATCACCATGCACAATTGTTGACGAGCTACCATTATGAAGATACTCAATGGCAGCAGCAACATCAATCGCAATGTTCAACCTCTGCATTACTTTCAGACTTGTTGATTCTGTTTGTTGTCCATCTTCTCCTCCACTACTTGTATGCAACCATTTCTCCAGACTTCCATTTGTCATGAATTCATATATCAGAGCCTTGATATCATTGCCCTGAAAGTCAATGCTCGAGCAGACACTCAGTAGCTTCAAGAGATTCCTGTGCCGAATGTTTCTAAGAGCTTCGCATTCTGACATGAAACTATTTGAAGCTCCTCTTTGTTGCAAGTTCAGTACTTTCACTGCAATCTGTATCCCTGATTCTTCAAGAATTCCTTTATAAACAGAGCC
>CATIWK010440925.1:0-19533 GCA_949634005.1 Mallotus japonicus
TTTATGTTAAAAGGAGTCTATTTTAAATAAAGAATTTTAAATATTTTTTTAAGAGAATATTGTGAATTTTTAGAATTCAACACATAAGGATTTAGAGCTGAATGCTGAATTATGAGGAGGGGTATGTGTCAAAATTTAGACTGAATGATTTTGGAGTTCAACATTTAATATATATATAGATATAGATTTGGACTGAATGATTTTGGAGCTCAGCATTTAATATATATATATATATATATATATTTAGAAGCAAATAATTAATTATTTATTCATCTAATCGATAAAAAAAATCCAGATTTCTGATAAAAAGTATAATAAAAAATCTGTGGAAATTTTGTGTAAATATAATTTTAAAAAATTTTCACAAGGAAAACAATAAAAAATTAACAATTTTCTTTAAAAAATTATTATCTGAGCACTTCAATTAATTGAGGCTTTGAATTCTCTTAAATATAAATTTTGAGATCTATAAATGATTTTAATAAATTACATATGTATAAATGTGTACATTTTTTCAATTTTTTTAGCTAAGTGATTTTCTTTTATCTGGTACTTTTGGTATTCAATAACCATAAGAATTTTAACTATTTTGAATATTCTAGATTTCAAGTTTAATATATTCACAAGGGATATTTTCAATATTCAGTTGCTACAAGGAGTCCAATAATTTTGAAATTTTAGTTGAGTGGATTCAAAAAAATAAAAAATAAAACTGTTTGAACTCAAAATCTTATTTAAAAGGACTTCAAATATCTTTCGATATGGATAACTAAGTAAATTTTTAATAATTAATTTTCCAACTAAAAATATTATACATGCAATATCAAATAATTATCTACCTATCATTTTTGTACATAAAATCAGCCAAGATTGACTTTATTTTTATTTTATTTTCATAAGCTAATGTAATGTGTCACCTAATTCAGTTAGGCAAAACTTGAGTTGATGGGGGCATCGATGTATGCCAAGTAATGCCAGGTGATGGCTTTAGCTGTTACATTATCTATTTACGGCTTTGACTAGATGTGTGAAAAATCTAGGCTCTGGGATCTTCATTTTCCGTGATTGATTCTTACTCCGATGCGTCATTTAGCGAAAAAACATCCTCCAACTCCAAGAAACAGCTGATGGGCTCTTCAACAGTGTAGTATGTTCAGTCTTCAGTATCAGAATTGTGGGCAATCATTCTTCATGTAGTAGAAAAGACGAAGGTATTGTTGCCCACGAAAAGATAAACCATACATTAAATTTAAAGCTTTCACTAACGCATCCCATAAGCCAAAATCAGTATAAGGATGGTGGAGCACCTGATATCAATGAAACCTTACCTTGTGGTACTGGAGATATTCACAATGAGCACATCAAGAACCAAACATAAAATTTTTATTGGACCTTGTGGACTTTACTGCATGTGGGCCAAATTATTGGATTAGTATGAATTGGTTTGTCAAAACATAAATGCCCAATAAAATTAATTTAATAAAAATGGGCTTCTTAAAGTGTGGCCATAGGGTTCATCCATCCACCTTTGTGATATTTACAACTTATACACAGTCTGAAACTATTATGTAGAAGTGTGGTGAGGTCCCTATCCCAAAAACATCTCACTGCTAAACTTATATGTTGAACTTTTAGATATTAGGTTAGTTTGTGTCATAGAATTGCAAAAATTATAGATATTTTTTTGAGACATAATACATTTACGGACCCTGTATTTATTAATTTTTATCAGTTTGACATCTTAACTTCCAGTTTTGTTATTTCAACACCTGAACTTACTTAAAATGTAATTTTAAAATTTCTAACAGCATATGCAATATGAAATAGCGAATCAACATGTGCTTTAAGGGTTTGATTAACCAAAAATTACAAGTAGAGATGTCAAACTAACAAAAAATGGTAAGTATAAGAGATATTATATTATTAAATTAGTGCATTTTAAGCTAGTTTAAGTGTTGAAATAATAACACTGTAAATTTAGGTATCAAACTGATAAATTATATCAAAGATAGGGACTGTAGATGTATTATACTTATTTTTTTATATAATTATTTTCGTATAGTTATAAAGATGTTGACTAATTTAGATATTTTTATCTATTTTTAGATACACAAATACTCAAATTTGAATTTTATTCAAAAAAGTATAAAGTTTTTGCCAATTAAATTAGCAGATTTTATTAAATATTTATCAACATTTTGGAATTTAGCCATGCTCCTCAGTTTTTCCATCGCTAAAAAAAAGGAATAGTTACAAATGCTTGCTTGCAGGTTTCGTTTTTGGCTATTTAATTCTGAACGAATTTGCACATGATCCTTAGTGGGAATGACCTGCCTACAAAATGAATTCCATAATTAAGGCAGCATTTGGTACGTTGTTATGATCTTAATTAGAACTAATCCATTGATTCAAAAAAAAAAAAAAAAATAGAACTAATCCAAAAGGGTTTGGAAGGCCGGTGAATCTTTCTCTCACTTGCCCTACTAATTTGTGTGTATAGACAAAAACCAAAACCTAGATTAAAATAAATAAATAAATAAAATGTAGGGTACAAAACAAGAAAATTTCAACGTCAGTCAATTCAACAATAGATCATTTTCACACAATTCTGGTTCAAATTTCCAAGAAATAAGAAGTCCATGCTTGTGCCTCGTGCCTGCATGCTTGCCTTTGGTCCCCCATTTTTAATCGTTGAATCTAATAAAATGGCACTAATTCTATAAAAAGCCAATGAAGACTCGTTACTGGTAAGGATCAAGCAAGGTCCATCCTGCTACTTTTCAATAGCGTGCCAAGCCCGTCGTTGCAAACAGCCAATACAAATCAATAGTGTCATCATGCAATTCCACTGTTAGTTTTGGCATATAACCAGTACCAAGATTCGTCTTCTTCTAATATCCAAACTACCCCACAAATAACTGAAGCAAATTAAAGGAACCATCACCAACACTAAACAATGAACTTGAATTCAACGTACTATCCGCTCTTGCTTCCTTTTTTTTTTTTTTTTCTTTCTTTCTTTTTTAGTTCCAGATATTTAATCTTTTTTTTCGTCTAAGCATGAGATATTGTGGGAGGACTCCAATTGTGGGAGGCACCTTTAAGTCCGTACCATACTCAAATTAGTCCATGCTCGCACCGGATTGGTCCACTAAGGGGTAAAGTACTGGCCATCAAGGTACTCCATATATGAGCAGGGATCGAACCCCCGATCTTCACTTAAGGGATGAGAGCGTCAAACCACTCACACAAACCACTGATAGTTTCGAGATATTTAATATTTAGCACTTCATTATGTTTCTTTTTAAATTTTATCATTTACCAATTATTACTGGATAAAAATAGTTAAAACACTAAAATAATACGTGTACACTAATGAAATAGTTAAATAATTGGATCATGAACACTTAAAATAGTTAAATAATTGGATCACAAACACTTAAATTCTGCGTGCACCATACAACTTAGAGAATTTGCAAGATTTTTTCCACAAAAACTCTTATGCTTAAGTTAGATCGCTATGTATGAAAATTATAAAGAATGGGAGGACCATATGAATATAATTGAAAGGAATGAGGGATCTATATAGTGTTGAATAATGTAAATAGAATAAATAAAAATTAGGAAGTGAGAAGATTGAGGGAGGAAATCAAGGGATTGATTTATGTAAATTAGGAGTGATTTATGTGATTAGATTATCAAAGATAGATGTATGTAAATACTATATATACCTTTGTATTACAGAAAAGAAATAAGAAAAAAAATCATTCCCTCAACCCTATTTTCTCTTAATACTATATTCTTGACATGGTATCAGAGCGGACGATCCTTAGGCTCTGACGAAAATCAAGAACAATGGAAGAATTAACAGACCCGGTGGTGAAAGGAGAGAAGCCTTATGCTATTATTCTAGATGAACTAACGACAAAAATGCAACAAGCATTAAATCAAACCCTGACCCCAGTGACTTCAAACCCTGACCCCAGTGACTTCAAACCCTGACCACAGTGACTTCAAATCCTGATAATTTCAGTACTCATATGGGTATCAAACTTGATGGGAAAAACTATGCTCTTTGGTCTCAAGTAATGGAGATGTACATAGCAGGCAAAGACAAACTTGGATACATTCTCGATGACACTTCACAGCCTGAGCCTACAGATCCAGCCTTCCGGAAGTGGAGAACTGAGAATGCTGTGGTAAAAGGATGGCTGATAAACTTAATGGAACCATCTCTGATTGGCAATTTCATTCGATACCCGACTGCCAAACAGGTATGGGATTCTGTTGCCATAACCTTTTTTGATGTCTCAGACACCTCCCAGGTGTATGAGTTAAAAAGACAAGTAGCTTGGATGCGACAGGCTGGAGGATCTATTGAATCATATTATAATGATCTCCAAGCACTGTGGAGGGAGATAGACTTTCGGAGACCAAATCCGATGAAATATGCAGAGGATATACAGATCTATAACACTAATCTCCAAGAAGACAAAGTCTATACCTTTCTAGACGGACTAGATGATCGTTTAGATAAGGTTCGGAGTGATGTACTACAGATCCAACCATTCCCTACGGTTGAACAAGCATATGCTCAAGTCCGGAGAGAAGATATTTGGCAAGCTGTCATGCTTAGCAATTCTGAGTCAATACCGAGTGCTGTAATGGTGTCTAGAGGATACAAGGCTCACCTACCGAGTCTCCAGATGGCCAGAACTGGATCATCATCACCCGTGTCCAATGGAAAGAAGAAGATAAAGGGAACTGATGAAGGGTGCACCCACTGTGGAAACCCTAAGCATACCCGCGAAACCTGCTTCAAACTACATGGGTATCTTGAATGGTGGCAAGATCTGAAAAAGAAATGTGAAGCAGATACGGGTAAGAGTATTAAGCAAGCAGCACACACCACAGGCCGAGCAGCACTTACCAAGTCTCAACTATCTTTAGTGCTGGATAATGAGTCTCCCACTACCACAACTGAGCTTCTTAATGGTTCAGGTAACACTGGTTGTGGCTTATATTATTCTGAACAGGGAACTTCAACTTACTGGATTATTGATTCTGGTGCTACCGACTATATGACTTTTGATAAAAAAGACTTGGTGGCATATACCTAACCGAAATGAACGTGTATTGCAAATGCCAATGGAATGACGTATCCAGTTACTGGAGCTAGAAAAGTTGCATTATCCCCCTAATTCTCTTTGCCAAACACCTTATTAGTTCCTTCACTATCAAACAAACTCCTCTCTGTAGGACAAGCCACTAATGTATCCTACTTTTTGTGCACTAATGTATCCTACTTTTTGTTTATTTCAGGATATTCTCACGAACGAGATTATTGGTCGTGGTACTAAGAGGGGGGCTATACTACATGGATGACTTCAGTCTTGGCAAAGCAAATATTGTATAGCAACTTAGTACAAATGATAAGCAGATCATGTTGTGGCATCCCCGATTGAGACATCCATCCTTAAATTACATGAAGTACTTTATTTTTGAGCATGTTCTCTAGGTCAGTTGAGTCCAAGTTTGAGTGTCATACCTGTACTCTAGCCAAAAGTCATCGTGTTTTGTACCCAGTTAGCTTGAATAAAAGTATTGTACCTTTCTCATTAATTCACTCTGATGTTTGGGGACCCTCTCCTTGCTCAAACGCTTCGGGTTTTAAATGTTTTGTTACTTTTATTAATGACTGTACACGTATGACTTGGTTATATTTGATGAAACATAAAAGTGAGGTGTTTAACATATTCACATCCTTTCATAACCTGATCAAAACTCAATACTCAGCTAAGCTACGAATTCTTTACTCGGATAATAGAGGGGAATATATTAACCATGACTTTCAACGGTATTTTCAGAGTCATGGCTTACACCATGAGTCCTCATGTTCTCAAACACCACAACAAAATGGTATTGTAGAACGAAAAAATAGACATATACTTGAGACAGCTCGAGCTCTCCTAATTGCTGCTCGGACTCCAAAGAGATACTGGACAGATGCAGTTTCCACTACAGTCTATCTTCTGAACAGGCTGCCATCTCGGGTTCTGGACTTTCATACTCCTCTTCAGACACTTGCTCAGCATGTACACTTACCTTTAATTTTTAATGCTCCCACCCCGAGTATTTGGTTCAGTAGCTTATGTTCACCTCCCTAAAACCCAGAGGACCAAATTTGATCCTTGTGTTGTCTGATATGTTTTCTTGGGATATGGAGGTCATAAAAAGGGGTACCGGTGTTATGATCCTACTACTCGGCGTCTGTACACCACTCTAGATGTCACATTTCAAGAATCTGAAATGTTCTTCATACAATGGGATTCTCATTCTTTTCTTCAGGGGGAGAATACTAATGAAGAAAAGAATTAGGTATCAGAAAACTGGCTAAGCTGGGGATCATGAGGAAGCTCAGAATCTATCTCCGAGCATATTGACGGAACAAATGAAAACTCAGAATCTATCTCCGAGCATACTGACTGAACAGATGAAAACTCGAAATCTATATCTGAGCATATTGAGGGAAATGGAAACTCGAAATCAAACTCTGAGCGTGATGAAGGAAATGGAAACCTGGCATCCGAGTATACTGGCGAAGACCAAACCGAGCTTGAAAACTTAGAAACCCCTCCCTCTGCAGTCCAAAGCAATCTATCTCCTGAGAATACTCTTGAGGTACAATCTTTAAACTCTCATTCAAATTAAAATTCTTTTACTCATAAATTACCTTTCAGACATAACCGGGGAAAGCCACAAAATCGATACTCACCGGACCGAGGAAATAAGGAAGGAAGATATTCTATTGCCCAACATGTATCTACTCAGAGACTCTTAGAACCTTTAAAAGCCTTTGCACATAAGCTCTCTGCTTAGTGTGTTCCTAGTAATGTACAAGAGGCATTAACAGAACCTCAATGGACTCAAGCCATAAAGGATGAGATGACTGCTCTCCAAAAGAATAGCACTTGGACTCTTATTCTGCTGCCAAAGGGAAAAAGAACTCTGGGGTGCAAGTGGGTGTTCTCTATCCTACACAAAGCAGATGGATTGATAGAAAGATACAAAGCAAGACTCGTGGCAAAGGGGTATACTCAAACTCACTAAATTGACTACTAAGAGACATTCTCCCCGGTCGCAAAGCTAAATACAGTAAAGGTGTTGATATCTCTCGCTGCGAATTTAGATTGGCCTCTTCATCAATTTGATGTAAAAAATGTATTCTTACATGGAGATCTGAAGGAAGATGTATTCATGGATATTCCGCCAGGCTTCACTTCCTCACAAGCTGGATGTGTATGTAAACTGAAAAAGGCACTGTACGATCTAAAGCAGTCCCCCACGAGCATGGTTTGGTCGGTTCAGCTCAGCAATGAAGAAACATGGGTTCAAGTAGAGTAACTTGGATCATACCCTGTTCCTAAAGCATCAGGATGGGAAAATAACAGCCTTGATTATATATGTTGATGATATGATCATCATAGGGAACAACGAGGAGGAAATCTCAAATCTACAAAGACACTTGGCATGCGAGTTTGAAATGAAGAATCTTGGGGGTTTGAAATACTTTTTGGGCATTGAAGTAGCTCGGTCGAAACAAGGCATATTCCTTTCCCAAAGGAAATATATACTTGACCTATTAGCAGAGACTGGAATGCTCGATTGTAAACCGGTAGACACACCCATTGCTCAGAATGATAAATTGACGAATCAAATGCCAACAAATAAAGACCAGTACTAACGACTGGTAGGGAAGCTGATCTACCTATCTCATACTAGACCGGACATTACATATGGAGTAAGTCTGGTAAGCCAATTTATGCATAATCTGGGTAAAGATCACTTGAAGGCAGTATTTCGGATTTTGAGGTACCTAAAATCATCACCCAGAAAAGGAATTATGTTCAGAAAGTACAAACATTTGAATATTGATGGATACACAGATGCTGACTAGGAAGGAAGCTCAGATAGAAAGTCAACATCAGGATACTGCACCTTTATATGTGGTAATCTCGTCACATGGAGAAGTAAGAAACAAAAAGTGGTTGCTCTATCAAGTGTGGAAGCCGAGTTCAGAGGTATATCAAAAGGGTTGTGTGAGCTTCCCTGGCTAAAAAGCTTACTAAGCGAGATTGGTTATCCTCCAGAAACAGAGATGAATTTATATTGTGATAATTGGGTAGCTATTCAGATTGCTCATAATTCGGTTCAACATGACCGGACTAAACATATGGAAGTAGATAGACACTTTATCAAAGAGAAACTTAAAGCAAAGATAGTCAAATTTCCTTTTGTAAAGTCCGAAGACCAGTTAGCAGATGTACTCACGAAAGCTGTCTCAAGCCGAGTGTTCTATGATTCACTAAACAAGTTGGGCATTAATGATATCTATGCACCAACTTGAGGGGGAGTGTTGAATAATGTAAATAGAATAAATACAAATTAGGAAGTGAGAAGATTGAGGGAGGAAATCAAGGGATTGATTTATGTAAATTAGGAGTGATTTATGTGATTAGATTACCAAAGATAGATGTATGTAAATACTATATATACCTTTGTATTACAGAAAAGAAATAAGAAAAAAAAACCATTCCCTCAACTCTATTTTCTCTTAATACCATATTCTTGACATATAGAACATTTTACCTGATGAAATTGGAATTCCTTACCCTAATAGGAGGAGTCTTATTATTCTTCCTCCATTGAGATGATTTTATACTTTTTCTTGGTCTTGAAATGTCGGACTACCTTATTATGGTCTAATGATCACTTAGAATATCAACTACCTTATTATGGTCTAATGATCACTTAGAATATCAACTAACAACTTTTAGAATAGTTGGTATTGTCCTTAGCATTTTATCTGAGTGAACCTGAATTAATTAAAATTTAATAAATTCTTAATAGCGAAAGTTCAGTTAAAAAAATTATCATTTTAATTAATTTCTTTGCAAACTATTTTAAAAAAACGCACTTCTACATAAATTTTATATTTCCCATGAGCAAAATTTTCAACCCCTTCAACTAAGTTTCGAATTTAGTTGCTCTTTTTCTTGCGTAATTTGTGGTCTCCATTCTTATTCAACAAGGCAACAATCTTTTATCGTGGCTGGAAAATATCATTGGTTCAACTGTTCAAAGCCAATTTCATTGGATCATCCTAGAATTTTCTTTTATCTTACCGTAACAATATTGCATTGATATGACTCGGTCATAATGTAGAAACTTCTCTGTCATTTTTCTTTTAGCTGGTGATTAAAATTGACTTCGAAGATGAGTAATTTAGCCTTTTTACATATATATTTTTTTTGAAGCCCCTTTTTACATATTTTTATAATCGTGAAAATTATATATATTAAAATTAATAATTACCAACTAATCGTAAATAGGAAAACAAAATTTTAAGTTTAAATTTTATATATGTTAAAAGTAAATATTAAAAAATTTTATTTATTTATTTATTTTTTGGTAATAAAAAATTTTATTTATCTTATAAATTTACTCGATCTAAACATCAAATTGAATAGTGGCTGTGAGATGGCAAATAATTATATATTTATATTTACAACGGCCCATATCAAAAATAGTAAAAAATAATTTTTAAAAGATTTAACAAAAAACATAGAAAACAGTCACATCATTTGGGGTTAAGGAATCCAAATCAGAGGGTGATGGGCGATCCACGCAAACCAGACACATGATAAGAGAGTCATGTGGAAAGTTTAAGAAAGTGGGACCATGGCGGGGGTGGTAATGGTGTCCTGACTCGGTGATCGTCATCAGCATCACAATGCATAAACCCAAAAAGCCCAACACACCAAATGTTTAGGTATCCACCACATACACATCATTATTTTCGCCACATAGAGCCTAGGTTCGTGTCGCCTCAAATAGGTTCTTACGACCAAAAATAATACATGACTTGGCCTATCAGTTGACACGTGTGGCTTCACACACTTTTTCGATATCTAATAAAACAAGGGATAATGATATTTTTGGTGTCTCAATTTTTTTGTTTTTATTATTTGAGTGTCTAAATTTTTTTTTTTGTAATCAAGTGTCTGAACTTTTGAAAAACATAACAATATAGTGTCTTCGACAGACTGAGTGTTGAATCAGATCAAACTAGATCCACTTTTATCCCAGTTATTAGTCATGTTATGTGCCACGTGTATTACATTATTTAAATGACAAAAATACCCTTATTAAATATTATGAATTGACAAAAATAATCACAACAGTAACTTCTGCAGTAGACATGAAGGATGACTGAATAAGAGTAATTTTATCTTTTAAATAATACAACACATGTGACAAATGATATGGTTAATTACTGGGATAAAAGTGGGTCATGTTTGATCTAATTGAGCACCAAGTCAACATCAAAATCAGTCGGAGACACTACATTAATATGCTTTTCAAAAGTTCAGACACTTGATTGCAAAAAAAAAAAGTTTAGACACTCAAATAGCAAAAATAGAAAAGTTGAGACACCAAAAATGTCATTATCCCATAAAACAATAACTATTTTTTCCTTTTTAATATGAATTATTGGTATTCAGAGTCTACATTACTTCAATTGATTCAGTTCAATTCTAATAGAATTACAACGATGGTAAAAAATTTTCAATAATAATAATTATTATTATTTAATGTGACATAGTTCGAACTCAAAATATTTAAACAAAAATAATTTTTAGTAATTGATTCTAATAATTGAAGGTAAAAATTGTCATTTTAAATTTAGAATTATATATAGAGTTTCTGTTTTCATTTGATTCGGTATAATGCCAAATCTAATTGGAATAATCTCTTCATACAAAATTCTAACTTCAAACAATCATTTTTTTTTTTAACAGAAACCATAATTTTGGAAAAGAATAATTCTAAAGAGTTATATTTTTCTTCTCTAATAATTCTTGTAACGTTGGAAGCAAATTTGGGTGGTTGCCTACGGGACAATGAGGCCTTCTAAATACCTATTTGACAAGTGGGCGAGTCTGTCCATGCCACGTGGAAATAGATTCTATGGTCAGCATTTTAACCGCATATCCAATCCATATATACATATACATATATATAAAGATTCTTATATCATGTTTCACTCAGAAAGAAATAGAATTTTTTTTTTCGAATAAGAAAGAAATATAATTTTCTGTAACACATTAATTAAATAGTTTACATTTGACCAATAAAAATGAGACATATATCTTCTTTAGAGCTCTTACCATGAATATAATACACTCAATGTAGATAAAAAAATTTTCAAAAAATATATGGATCTGTTTAATTTTGAAAAATAATATCTGTTTAGAATAGTAGATGCCTATTATTATTTATCAAAGGAAAAGGGAAAAGGAAATGATATTCTGAAACATGCATGATATTTCTACATCCACACAACTTTAATTCCATGTGATCAATGGTGCAAAGTGCAAAAATCCATTATCTAATATATATATATATTAGAATATATATATATTACAAAGGGCGTTAGGGCCTAGTGGATGTGGGAGGGTTCGAATCCCCCACTCCACATTCCCCCCTCCCCTCTAATCTAACTACTAACACACTTTGGTCAAAAAAAAAAAAAATATATATATATATATATTTTTTTTTGCCAGAGAGGTAGAGGGGGAGGGGGATCTGAACCCTCTACCTCTAAACGGAACCGACCTGTGGCTGAAATTAACAAACCCTAAGTATGTATCTCAACATTTAAATACCTAGAAACATTGTTCCTAAAACTTGAACCTATGACCATAAGAGTCATGGGTATCCCCTAACCACTTGAACCAAGTGGTGGGGGATCATCTAGTATTATATATGTCACTATTGTCTTTGTTAATCCTATCTTTTCAAATTAATTGGTTGTTTGTCCGCAACCATGAAGTTTTTTTTTTTAATTATTATCTACGGATAAGAAGGAGGAAAGATTCGAATCCTCCTTCTATATAAACTTTATCCTCATAATTAAAATGGTAAAATCATTCCGTTTCTAGGTAAACAAACGAGACCATAAGGTTTATCAACTTTTTTTTTTTGAGCTAATACAAATAAAAAATTCTCAACACCACAAGGAGGGTAGAGAGTTCGAACCCTATTATCCTCAAACTGAATGATCACACCTTTTACCACTTGAACTATTTTCAACTTCTAAATTTTAAATACTTGTATTAATAATTAATTCAATTGCTCATCACCAAACATCTAATGAACAATTGAGGAGTTCTTGTCTTTCCTTTCAATTTCATGGCAACCTAATACAACATTGAATGGGATGTAAAATTGACACACACCCAAAAAAAAATCATGAGATCACAAAACTATCAATTTTACAAAAAAAAAATTTTGTAACAACTTTTTAATGAGTCGATCTAAATAATTTTTTTTTGAACAAGCGTTCTAAATAATTCAATTTTATTTTTACCATATTATAAAGATAACAAGAAAGAAATGGGGAGTGGAATTCAAACCCCATTCCTGCAATTATTTATAAGTTATGTTATTGCACTGTAAAAAATATTGATCTATTAATTATTATTTTTTTTGTTAATAGAGAGATCATATGATCTACACATTGATGGACTGCATAAGAGGGGACAGTCTTTTTGATAATAGCAAAATTCGAACTCTACACCTTAGGATGTCATTGGAGATGATGTCTTTTAATTATTGTTTTATTAATGCATTCTAACATTATTGATTTTTCTTTCAAAAAAAAAAACATTATTGATTTTAACATTGTGATAGGAAAGTAATCTAAGCCAAAACAGAAATTTTAATAGGAAAGATTCTACTAATCACGCCTATGAATTAGGGTAGCGTATTCCTCAACAAAAGTTGGAAACCTTCCCGATCATGAACAAAGCAAGCCAATTCTTGTAATAACAAAATGGGTATATATAGTCAAGTGGGGATATCTCAAAATTTTTTTTTTTTCAAATTAAAGTTCCAAATGTATTGTGAATGAACCAAGCAAAGTGCATGATTCCCTCATCAAAAGGATAAGGAGATAAAGCTTTGGATATGCTCAGCACCTTTTTGAACTTTATATAAAAAATACATTAGAATTGTAGGGTATGCAACTATGAAAACAAAGTAGGACCCAAATCGACATGTTCTTAGGTGTTATCTCTTGGATTATTGTGTGACATAATCAAAGAAAAATGACAAAAAAAATATAGTAATTTAGTTCGTGCTTGATATGATTTTTGCTTAATCCTCCAGAATTTATCCTTAAAAGGCTGCCGACCCTTTAAAGAATTTTGTGGTTTTCACATGAAATTAATGTCTCTTTTGACCAAGTTTATTGTTAATTACACGAATTTCCACTTGTCTTAATTGAAGACTAACAATTTGATTAGTGATTGCCATAAAATGCGAGATTCAAACGCTTCGTGGGTTTATAAAATAAATTTTCATTTGAATTAAAATGGAAAAATTATTTTCTATTGTATATAGTCCATCAATATTTAGTTCGTATGATTTCTCAATTAATAATAATAATAATAATAATAATAATAATAAGATGCATTGCAAAAGATGATATCGATAGGTGTTTGTTCATAAAAGTTTCGTGAATGAATATGGACTAATTCCTGATCAACATTTTAATTAGTAAACAATCTCCAACTAAAGTCGCTATCCATAGCTTATATATGTAAATTAATAAACATGTTGATGTTGCAATATTAATTATGAATAACAATTAAAAGATGATAACCACTTACTTATGGGACTATGATAAGGATAGTTCTTATAATTCTTTAATTAAATGCTTCATTTCTCATACTTTTCCAACATGCAAAAAATTTCATAGGCATATATACTTAATCTTGGGAAGGACATTCATTGGTAAAATAGTTTGTTGTAATATAACGGTAAATGCAATATTTTTTTGTTAATAGAAATATTAAATTATTTGACAAATGAATTTAACAATGTGAGATAATTTTTTTTAATTGAATAAAAATTTATTTTACAAATTATCAACTGTAAAATTTAAGTGATCACTTCTCTTTAAGGACATTCTTAAATGTAGGATTTGAATCCTGTTATCATTGATTTATGGAATTTATTTCTATTTGATTTAAGAGGAAATTCCTCCTATATATTATATAATCCATTAATATTTAAATCATATGATATTCCTACTAATAAAAAAATCTTACATTTTAAATACTTTTAAAAGTAAACAGTCACTAACCATTAAACCGCTTAGAGTACAATTGCAATATTTATTACATTGCCATATATCTCACTTAGTGGGAAAATATGCATTTCTGAGCATACAATTTTAGGACATTCTGCAACTTAGTGTATATAGATACTTCCAATTGGCTTGGAAGCTTTAGTTTTACTCTAATGTTTTGAAATCCGATGCTTAAGTGTGAAGCCATTGTTTCAAAAAAAAAAAAAAAAGAAAAAAAAAGTGTGAAGCCATTGTTCCATTTGTCATCAAGCATGACAAATTGTACCAATGAATTTTCTATGATTCATAATCGCTTTCAAAATTATAAAATTACACATTTAAATTGCTAAAGTTAGTGTGAATTAATTGTAATACATTTGGACCACATTTTATTTTTCTCATTTTAATTGATTTTTCCATGTAAATGAATATAATCTTTGAAAATTTCTTAAACAATTTTTTTTTTTAATTTTTTATTTGAATTATCGATATTTAAAATTTACTAAACTTTAATTAATCTAATTCAGTTTGAATAGAACTATAAATACAGTAAAAATCTTTAAATAATTAATTTTATGCGACGGCATTTACCTTGAATTTAAAATATTAAAGTGATAATAGTTCGATCTAAAATGGTTAATAAATAAATTTTTATTTTTTAAATAATAAAAAACTAGGTATCTCACAAGGATGGTGACAAGGCATGGCTTGAATCAAAACTTTTACTTAAATTATTTATTTATTTTTTCTTTCAAATGTTTGTGCACAAGAATACATCTAGTTTTATTGGGATATTCCTTGAACTTGGCTTTGTATATAACAAGTTCTTGGTAATGTCAAAGATATTACATTACACCATTTTTTGGCCATTTATTTTTCAATCCAATAGACATCGTATAGAGACTGGAGAAAGATAAATATCAATTAATTATCATAAATTCAAATAATTACTATAAAACAACATTGAATTTTCTGAAAAAAACAAGCATCTACTCCTATCATATTCTGACACCTGTATTATTAGTCCTCTTCTTCACTCCTTGCCAATTCCAGGTGGATGTGGAACCCATGGCTTGATGATGACCAGAAGAGGTGGGACTGAATTGGCTGGACCATTTATACAACAAGCTAGCCTTTGTGACAAGGAAGTAATGATGGAGCTCTTAGATGAATCATGTAACTGTAGCTAGTTAGAGGCCATTAGAGGATGGATATTTATTTGTTAGTTTTATTTTATTTATTATTGTGATTGCTTTTATTCACCAATAAAATTCTTTGGTGTGGAATTTTTATTTTTCTTTTTCAATGAACAGTTCATGGTTGTGATTTTTTTTTTGGTGATGTTTTTTTGGAAATGGAGGTGAGTGGAATACACCCTTTAACCTCTAAATGAAGCCGACTCCGTGGCTGGTACCCCCGAGCGGGTAGCTCAATATTTAAATACCTGAGGTACTAACTTTAATTTGTATCTTTTTATTTACTAAACTTCTATCTAATTTTCATGGAAGTTACCTATAAAATTTTTTGATTAATAAATAATCCTATATTATTCTTTGAGTTACAAATAATTCCATATTTTTCTAAAAATTAATGAAAAATTTTTAAAACTATCTTTAGAATTGAATAAGAGCATACTTACTCTAGGTTGTATTAGAGCCCCATGAAAGGATGAAGAGAATAATTTTCTAAAATTCTTTAAAATTTTAGGACTAAATTAAAAAGTTAAAAAATTTAAGGGATTGAAAAGTTTCAAAGAAAAATTTAAAGGACTAGAATTTCTGACATTATACTTCCTAAACAAAATGAAGTTAGATAATTAAAAAAAATTAAAGTTTAGTCAAAAAAAAAAAAAAAAACTGCAACAAAACAAAATGAAAGTTTGAATACCATAAATGTATTTAACCTTCATGTTGAGTGTTTGTATAAATATATTTTAAAAGATGTGTAAAATTTAAATTTATTATTAGTAATATGTGAAATTAAATTTTATCTAATTTTAAAAAAATTGTGCTATATTTTAAAGTTTATTGATGCTTAAAATTGTCCACAACTCCTATTTTTTAAAAAGTTTTGTTATTTTACAAAATTTATTTAAAAGATTAATTTATTGAATTAAATCAAATGAAATATATTTGTATAATAATATATATAACTTAAATTGGTAGAATCCGATTATGTTCTCCAAAAGTAACTAATAAGCACGACATATGAATTTTTTAGTCCGAAATTTCTTAGAAAGCTCTACATGTATAATAAATTTTACCAATATTTTTCCTTCAATAAAGAAGAAAATTGGTTAATGGAATCTACTTTTTATTTTTTAAAAGTTCTTAAATCTAAGGTTTGGATTTCTAATCAGCAAATCCTCTCAAAGTTTGCCATATGTTGGCATTCAAGAATGTTTTATTTGAAAAATGTCTTAAACAATGATTTATTTTCTCCTGATGAATAATAGCCCTTATTCACTAAACTTTTGACCATATTCGGTTTCACACTTTTGTGGTAGAACCGTATGTAGAAGTGCCAAAGGCAGACCACCAAAGGAAAAGAGTAAAAATTAAAGCGATACCAACCATTACTTTTTTTATATTTTTGTTATCTATTTATGCATTGGAATCATTTTATAAATATTCCCAAAAAAAAAAAGAAGAAAAGAATCATTATATAAATAAATAAATAAACAAATGAAGAAAAGAAATATACCTAACAGAATTGTTTGCTAGATTAATTTCTTAACGAAAATGAAAGGCATGAAGAAGTTAGGTTAAAGGTTGATTGTAATACACGTAATGTATATGAATATGCTATGTTGTGTAATTATAACATTTAATAGAGTATACACTTCTAATCCCTTTATGTGATATTGTTCTATTTACTATGAGCTATGACCTCAACTATCCAAAGTATATATCACATTTGCACTGGATGAAACGAGAATAGTTTACTTGCTGATTGATTCTAACAGTTGATTGAAAATTATTTTTTAATATAAAAAATATTCATTCTTTTTAAAATTAGAAATAAATTAATTTTATAATTTTTTTACAATTTGAAAAAGCATCAGATTAGATTTTTTTTATATATGTTTCACTATTCCAGGCCAACTCGAGGTTTTTTGAGCTCTACCTAATAACAAAATCCTTAATTTAAATTTCGAACCAATAACATTTTTGAAAATAATTTAATTAACTTTTTTTTTTTTGCTTTGTATAAAATTTCTTTTGTTTTTTCATATTTATAGCATGGTTTTTTTTTGTCATGGAATTTTAATTCCTCCCTCCAACAATTTCAAAAACATTAAACCGTTAAGATAATCAACATCAAAAACAGATTTCACGGCAAATTTGGCCGTTACGGCGTTATACACCTATTTTGACTCCTTATCTAGTCATCATCTTTCAACTTTTACCTCAAACAAAACAAGTGGACCCTCTTTACGGAATCTAACCGACGTTAGCCGACCCCACTCAATTTTTTCCTTTTTTTTTTTTTCACTTTTTACAGTTTCACCTCTCTCTGAAAATACTCTATAAATAAGGCTCGATGCCTATCATGCTTAGGCTTGAAGAGGCAAAGCATCTTCTGAAGCACTCTTCACTTCCTCTCCGATATCTCCTCTCTTCGCCGCCGCCACCACCAAAAAACACAAAAGCATGGTCGGAGCTTCAACTAACCACCGCAACCACCACCTGAAGCCACCATCCTCCACCTCCACAGCAGCAACAATCAAATTCCTCTGTAGCTACGGCGGGAAGATCATTCCTCGTTATCCTGATGGAAAACTCCGTTACCACGGCGGCGAAACTCGAGTTCTTGCCGTTGATCGTTCCATTTCATTCTCCGGTTAGTGCTAATTGCATTCTTCTTGTTGTTGTTATGATTGCGTTTATTTTAGTGGTTGCGAGATTGAAAAGTGTGTGTGATTGATTTGATTATGGAGTATGATTTGGAGATTATTTAGCTGTTTGTGTGGTGGTGTTTTTGATTATTTCTTAAACAGAGCTGATATTGAAGCTTGGAGAGTTATGTGGAACAAAAGTGAGTCTTCTTCGTTGTCAATTGCCAACAGAGGATTTAGATGCTCTGGTATCGATTACCTCTGATGAGGATCTAGCTAACCTCGTTGAGGAATACAATCGAGCAGCAACAGAAAAGATCAGAGCTTTCATTTCTATGCCTAAAAAAATATCCCCATCTCCTTCATCTTCTTCTTCATCGTCATCTTCTTCGTCTTCTTCTTCATCGATGGCCTCTAATAGCTATGCAGCTACTATTGGTTCCACAGCTTCTTCTTCATTAGCAGCAGCTTCTACTCCGAGATTTTACCATCAGATGTCGAAGCCTGTAGTTTATCCTGTGAGGAAGATCCTTCATCCCCACCCTCCCCCTCACCCTCACCCTCACCCTCACCCACATCATCCTCCTCATTATGGTTATCATCGCCGTGTCTACATGGTTCACAACGGGAATCATTGGCAATAATTGCTAGCCACTGGCCACTTGATTTGAACTGAACTCAACTCAACTCTGAGACTGGATCAAATACCTTATGAGAAGAAGAAAGTCAGAAGTCAGAATATAAATACTAAAAAAAAAAGAATATATATAATATATATGAAATGATATGAAATGTAACTTTAGGACTGTAAATGGTTGAGATGGATTTGCGTTTTTTATGGTCCGTGGAAATTAATGAATTTTCAGTCCTTTGGATACCAAGTCAAAAAAGAAGTGTTGTGATGGTGAGTTTTGTTTTTTGGATTGTTGGACATTTCCATTTCCAGCTTTCGAGTCATTCCAGCCAAATTTCCATCATTCCATTGTCCCCATTTGCGTAGAGCAGCAGATCAGATCATTTCTCTTGTTTGTAAGATTCCACCATTCTTGACGTAATTGCGTGCTGCATCTTCTTATCCTTCAAACATGTGCCTGTGATATGGCTTATACCCACGTTTTTATCCACATCTTTTCTTTCTTTCCATGCTTTATCCTCCTCTGCTTTCTTCTATTCGTTGCTTTCTTTTGGATTGAAAAAAATTCATTTTTGTTTGCTGTTTCGTTCTTTGTTATTAATTTCTTTTTGTTTGTTTGTTTGTTTGTTGGTTGGTTTATTTATGTATTTATTATTCGTCTGCTTAATTAATTTTGCTGTTGAAATTTTGATTTGCAGGTTAACAAGGAGATTATATGTTGTGGCCTGTGGGTAGACATGGAAGAAGATGGTGCAGAGGCATAACTGCATTTGCCAGCTGAAGGACATGAAAAGATGCGAGAATTATTCGTGGAGGTTGGCTTGGTGCTTTTCGCCATTTCTTCTTCTTCTGGAAAATGCATTT
>CATIWK010440977.1:0-10222 GCA_949634005.1 Mallotus japonicus
GAGAAAACAAACCTAGCAGATGTAAGTTAGATGGAGTAGCTGATACAAATTGTAATGTAGGTGGCTTGAAGTTCCATTCCAGCATCAAAGTTAAGTATAGTGCCTTAGCTTCTTGTGCTTACTAAGACTCTTGTGCAACTTCTGATCTGTTATGGTATAAGTTATATTCTTTATGGAGTTTTTCAGCAATATATTTACTTTTCTAAATTTTATATGTCTTCACCATATTTTACAGAAGTGCAGTAGTGTTGTTTGCATTGGATTTCTCTGCAGCGCTTGCATATAAGTTGTAAGGTACATTGATAGCAACCCTGATGCAAGGGCAGAGGGGTGTTATCGGTTCCTTGCCGGAAATGTTGGACTTTGATCATGGATCTACATCGGGTAATGCCATCATAGATCAGCAAATCTGCTGGAATAATGTGCAAAATCCTGCTGAAGATCGATTACCAGAATTTATGCTCTCACCTAGCCGCATAAACAATCCATATGTTAGTCCTGTTGATCAAGAACGGCATAATCTGAGTGGTTGGAGTTTGGGTGAACCCAGTTCAAGCAGTGCACAAAATGAGGACAGCCGTGAAGAGCAGAAGTCTGAACATGGATGGTCTTCTTCTGCAAGCACTTGCACTGGAGCTGGCCCAAGGTTAGAAGAAAGGCGATATGAACCAACTAATATGCTCTCACTAGACTGTGTTAATGTGGGCCCTCAATTTGTACAGAGTTCCAATTCCAATCCAATACCGCAGAATCTTAATCTGAATGCAGGCTTTGTGGGTCATGGTAGTGATAATAGTCCACTTATGGAAAGCTCTGGCACTTACAAGTCTAGTAGAGCACAAAATGAACGGGTTTCTCCTGCTAGTAGTTCTGGCACGTTCTTACATCCTTCTGGAAATAATGGATACATGGTTGAAGAGAATGACAGTAGACCAGGTAGTTCATTGGATGGTCGCCGTCAATCCTGCAAAAGAAAGGCAGTTGAGGGACATATTGGGCAATCCTCAGTCAGTGAAAGTTCTGGTTTCTTTCAGTGCTCAGAGAATAGTGCATGGCCTGGTGTTCCTCCTCGTTATGATGCAGGCAGCAGTTTGAGTATATCTGCACCATCAGAACAGGTGAACCCCAGACTTGGTTTAGATCTAAGAGGATTAGCTTCTGATATCATTCCTGACTCAGCAGTAGCAGGACGGCCAGAAACTTCCCAAAGAAATTTTCGTTTGAGGATAAATCCTTCAAATCAAGAACCTGTTCCCCCTAGTTTATTTTCTACAGGGAGTGTAGTTAGGCGTTCCAATGTACCATCTTCTCACCGGCCAACAAGACTTCTTCCGATTGATCATTCTTTAGAATTTAGGTCATCACCAGGGGTAGATAGTGCACCTTCTCATAGTCAACCTGTTGTTATCCCTGTTCCACCTTTGCCACAAAATGTGCCGTCATTTAGGTGGAATGAAAGCTCTAGCTCAAGAATTGGCAGCTCTTCAAGTTCTATCACTTTGCCTGATAGAGAAGATGCCAGCTCAAGAAGCATTGCGAGAAACTTATGGGAACATCCTATGTTTGTTCCTGCCACTGAGTTGAGAACTTCAGCTAGAAACCCAGCAAATAGAAGTGTACATGGTGGAAATGGAAGTGTTCCTGGAAATATTGCTTCCACATCTAGGACTAGCTCAAGCTCGGGTGTCCATCCATTATCAGCTCCAGCTTGGGTTTCTCATCCAAACCCTCCATCAAGAAATTCTCGGAGATTAGCTGAATTTGTTCGTCGATCACTGTTTTCTGCTGGTGCAGATTCTGGGGGCCAGAGCAGTACACATTCTATATTGCCTTCAGGTCCTGCTGGTTCCTCTGAAGAAACAATGCATTCTTCTGGAGCTGGTAATCAAGGGCATCATCGATCATATCCAAGATCAGCATCCTGGATGGAGAGACAGGGTGATGGTGTGCTTGGAATTCCCTATCCATTGCGAACTTTGGCTGCAAATAGTGAAGGAAGAGGCAGGCTTCTTGTTTCTGAGGTCTGTTCTACACTCTTTTTTGGCTGAGTTTTTTAGATTGGAATTGATAGGAGGTTAAATCAACTAAACATTCCTGAACTTCTTGCCAATTTGGCAAGATGTTCAAGTTTCCTCTGCTTATTATACCATAAGATGAGCATTTATCATTTAATCCAAGAATTGTGGTTGACAAAGAATGGTTTACTTTGTTGAATGCAAAGTCACCTTAAATCCTGTTGACAGAAGAAATATTAATAATCACTTTACATCTAATTAGGTTTAGAACAATTATTTGGCTCAAAATACAGCAAGCAGTATTCATTATCTTACAAATTGTCTTTTGTATTTCATTGCTTGAAGCTTCATTACTGATGACGGATAGGATAGAAACATTTTGTAAAGCAATATAAATAAATTTGAATAGCTATCATATGTAAGAGAAAAATCTCATTCTAACTTCTAAAAATTTTAATTTTAATTTTATTGACTCTCTACACACATTTTTATATAAGGTTTTTGTGCAATACTATGCCTGTTATAGCTTTCAAGTATTTAATGTTAACAGACTTGGCAAACAAATTTCTTGTGGAACTTACAATATTTCTTATATTTTGTAGCAGATTCGCAATGTTTTGGATCTCATGCGTAGGGGCGAAAGCTTGCGTTTTGAGGTTAGTTTTTTATTTTTTTGTTGTATATTGCAAGCACATGTAGCAGATACATGTTAAGTGGAGGGATAGACGTACATAATCCATTTTCTATATGCATTATTGTTGGTCATGTCTCTTGGCTGGGAACTGAATCAAGAAGCCATTTTTTTTTTTCCCTATAAATCTTGAAGAATGATTCCATGGATGTTTTATGTTAAGTTTACAATGGTCAACGATGTCAATTGGTTTGGCCAGGGGTGATGAGGAAATAAAGCATCATGCATTGTCAAACAGAACAGTGCTTCTTTCCACCTCAGTTACTTAAGTTTTGGATTACGTCTGTGCTTAAAAAATAGCATTCTACATGGTCACTTAATTAAATGAATAGATGATGGCAAAGAATTTGCTTAGTGCCTAATGAATTGGCAAGAAGTATGCTGTTTTATGTATAATTCCCCTGGGTGTGCAATGTGCATGCTTTAACAAATTAGGCATGAGATGCCCTGCCATTGATTTTCCATGACAAATGACTGATTTTTATTTGTTTTCTTCTAATAATGTAATATCTGATTTTGACTTGTACATCTATGGTGCATCAGGATGTCATGATTCTTGACCAATCAGTATTTTTTGGGGTGGCTGATATTCATGATAGGCATAGAGATATGCGGCTAGATGTTGATAATATGTCATATGAGGTAAAGGAGGAGGTTTCCAGGGCATCTAAATTTTATTGTCTGTTTTGTATGTGGTTTAATTCAACCTTTTTATCTTTTCAAATCTTAGGAGTTGTTAGCATTGGAAGAGCGCATTGGAAATGTTAGCACCGGACTGAGTGAAGAAACTATATTTAAACATCTAAAACAGCGGAAATACCATGTTGCAGTAGTTGCAGTAGGGACTGAGGTGGAGGCAGAGCCTTGTTGTGTTTGTCAGGTAATATTCTGTCCTCTGTGAAGAATTTTTTTTTTTTTTCCTCGAGGCGTATTTTCCTCCTGCTTATGTGATGTTTTGCTTGCGTGCAGGAGGAATATAACAACGGAGAAAATGTTGGTACGCTGGATTGCGGGCATGATTTTCACACCGAATGTATTAAACAGTGGTTGATGCTTAAGAATTGGTGCCCCATTTGTAAAACAACGGGGCTTGCTACATAATAAGCGATGTGAATTCTTAGGCAATTATATTATGTTCCAAAAATGAAGAAAGGAGGTGAGCACTGCAGATTTGTTGCTAACTTTGATAATTGGTGAGTAAATGCCCTGCATTGTCCTCAGAAGTTTCTCCTTCGGAACTGTCCGATGGCATGGCATGACTCGCCAGAGGAAGGCATTCTTTTCTGAAATTGGAAAGGAATTCCATGGTGATGCTGCAACAGTTTAAAAGAAAAAAAGGGGAAGTGGGCGTCAAAAGCTGGTTTTGAACAGTTTGATATTGAACAATTAGTTTATGAATATTTATGGGATATTCGTTGTGCTTTCGTATTTTTTATTTTTCATTTAGACACCAATGCCCTCTTTAAATTTGGAGTTGTGACATTTTTGGGTGGCCTAATGGCAGGCCAAGCTAGTAACTATTATTATTATTATTGTTATTAATTTTTACTCCAAATTTATGTAACTGAATCGAAATTATTCAACAAATATTTCTATGAATTGTAGTAGTGGGGACATGTATTTTGGGGACTTTGTTCTTATCTGATGAGGAAACTTGGCATATGGAACAATTATTGGTTGAAAATTGTGTCCAAGGTCAACATTGGGACATTTATTATGTTTTTATTTAAATGGGTGTTCGAAGATATGTCGATAAGAAGAAACAATGAGCTGTGCGTTGACTTGGGATTAGTGTTATATATATTTGAACTAGCGTAAGTGGTTTAATTTTTATCAGAAACTGAAGAACAATGAGGCGGGTGATTGAACTTTTCTCTTCGCATCATATATGTTTATAATTTGAGCAAATTACATTAAGCTCCCTATAGTTAGGTCTAATTTACATTTCAAATCCTCTTGTTTTAAAATCGAATATTAATCTCCCTATAGTTTCAAAATCGAACAATTAAGGATTTTTGTTGATTTTTTTGCAAAAAATGACCATTATACCCTTGTTTTAACATATTTCTTCTTTAACCCCATTACATATAATCCCTAGCATTTATCCAAAATTTATGTTTGAATAACAATGAGAATTGATGAAATTACTTTTAAAATATACGTGTATAATTTTTTTAAAATTTTTTAGTTTATAAAAAGCATTTATTAATATTTCTTAAAAATTTTTAAAAAAGTTAAAAATAATTTTTATAGATCTAAAAATTTTACAATCAATCCATATACATTTAATAAAAAGAATTAAAAATTTTTTATACAAAAAAAATTATTTTAAAAATTAAAATTTTAGATCTACAAAAATTAAAAAGAATTAAAAATTAATAATTTTTAGATCTATAAATAAAATTTTAATTTTTTTAAATTTTTAAACAAATATAAAAATTAGAGAAGGTAAATGCTAGGGATTTGATGTAATAAGGTTAGAGAAGACATAATTTTTTAAAAAAAAAAAAGGTTAGAGAAGACAAGGGTATAATGGTCATTTTTTGCAAAAAAGTCAACAAAAGTCCTTAAGTGTTCGATTTTAAAACTATAGGGAGGTTAATATTCGATTTTGAAACAAGAGGGTTTGAAATGTAAATTAGGCCTAACTATAGGGAGTTTAATGTAATTTGCTCTTATAATTTTTGTTAGTTGAGCTACTAATAGGGATCTATTTTCTATTATCTTCTTATATATCTGTATAATTATGTATTTAATAGCTTTAATTTGGATTGAGTTCCAATGAAAGTGGACGGGGACAATTTATATCCCTCAAGTGTTCTGTCTCTTGTGTGAGAGTTGAATTTTATTGTTCATTCATTCTTCTTGTTCAATGAGCCCCTTACTTTATTTGTTTTCAAATTGTATCTTATATGTCAGTTCAAACTAGTAACGAACGTTAAGGGTGTAATTTGCTTTGTGTTTTTTGTGCTGCTTTCGAGTTAAGAAGTCCTGATAATTATGTTGGAAGATCTAGACAGAGGATTCAAGCTATTCTCTGTGATGGCAGTGAAGTTTATTGAACAATGGATGATGCCAATGGTTTTGAAAATTATTTCAACCAAGAATCTGGTGTAAATTCTACAGCATTAAGCTCAACTTTGTTAAAAGGGAAAAGGGCCAAATTGGACCCTAAACTTTGCACCAAATCCTTCATTGGCCACTATTGTTTTTTTTGTTCCCAAATGGACATTAAAGTATGAAAAGTGGTCTAAAATGGAACCTCCGTTAATTCCACTATCAAAAAAAGCTAACATGGCATGTGGGCCCCACTGAGAATTGCTGATTACTTTCTATTTATACCAAATGGATCCACGTCAGCTTATTTCTAGTCTAAAAAATTAAAATCTAAAATATGAAAACAAACACAACCACACACTCTTTCTCTTCTTTCTTACATCTGCCTCCCCTGTTCTTCTCTTTTCTATACACCACGAACCTCACAACCAGCAGCAAAAGATAAAAAAGATTCCATTTAGCAGCATGCCACTGATTAAGAAATGTACCTGCCCAGTTCACCAAATGGCGAGGAGAGCGTCTAACATTCCTCCAAACAACTGAATTTCGATTAGGCCAAATAGCCCAGCAAATGGATGCAAATAGCTCGATATCCTCCTGGTGCAATCTCGACAATACCTCCGAGAACACATCAACAATCTCAGCTTGCTCACCATAATGAAACCAATTAGAATTAGTTGGTTTAGGGACTTGTATGCACAACTGGAGAACACCACCTTCAAATAAAGATGCTTTATTGTGGTCAGTCAAATCCATGTCTGCTAAAGCTGATGCCATGATCATTTGCACATCTTCTGGTCCTGCAAAAAGCAAAGCACAAATGCTTTTTGAATTATGCTTCACCATTACAGTTCTAAAATGTATAAAATAAACAGAATTACAATTAGAAGTAGTTGTTTAGGGACTTCTATCATGTAATATCACATTCAGCAAGTAAAATAATTCCAACAGTCCTTAGCACTGCTACAATCAAACAACACATGAGAACAGCAAAAACAAACAAACATCAACACCAACATTAATAAAAACAAACATCAACACTTCCCACCACCATCAACAGCACCTACTGTTGGCACCACCATCAACCCCAACATCAATATCACTCACCCCAGAAGGTGGGTGGAGATGCTAGGTTAAAGCAGCTGTTGGTGGGAGATGGTGGGTGAACGCTGCAATTTTTTTTTTATCACTAGCGTTGTCTTGACCGCATTTTCTTCGCTCAACTCCAAATTCGGAACAAGAAATAGAGTCGCATCCAATCCATGTTCTTCGCGCAACTCCAAATTCATAGGCCAATCAATAGAAATAATACCGCCATCTTTTGTGCTCACGCACACTCTTTGATACTCCAATTCCTCCAATCCACCCTCCCTCGCTCGAATTCTGCCGCTACTCAACTTAACAAAATGCCTATCCTCTTCCACTAAACTCTCGTTCACGTCTTCTAATAACCGGCCGCTTCTTTCGAATGATATGGAAGGGCAGCGAAGGAACACAAAACAGTTAAACGGCGTCGGGGTAGCAAATAGAATCCACTCGCCGATATTTGAGGTGGTGAACGGATTGTTGCCAGATTTGAACTGGTGCGAGACGTATAAAGTTAAACCGAAAGCCAGACGAGCGAGGAAATCGAAGGAATTCTGTGAGGAGAGAAAATTCTGGAAAGGTTCTAATAAGGAAAAGTTGCAGCGGGCGGTTCGTTTGATACGACAGCGTTTATAGCAGCAGGACTGGTGGATTTGGAAAGGGTTTTTGGGGTGTAGAAGAAGATTGGAGGTCAGAGATAATGGTTGGCCTGTTAAAAAGAGGGGATGTCAACGTGATTCAGCAGGATTAGGTGGGTCCCACATGCCACATACACCATTTAACGGAAACTTTTGCCATGTCATTTTTTTTAACGGTGATGTTAATGAAGGGTCTTTGTTGTGACACTTTTGAAACATTAATGTCCATTTGGGAAAAAAAAAAATAATAGTGGCCAATGTAGGATTTGGTGTAAAATTGAGGGTCCAATTTGGCCCTTTTCCCTTGTTAAAAAAATAGATTTAGATGTAGTGCTTGTTCTATTTTCAAGGTGGCAAAATATTCCACCAAGAGAAAATGTTAGTTGTTGTAAGCCTTTTCGCCCTCATTTCGATCTTGCCATGCCCTTGTTCCTCAAGATCGTTAAGCTCCATGTCGGAGTTGGACCTATCTTTTATCGCCAACTCAACCAAGAAATTAGCAACTCAGCAACCATGGTAAGTGTTCCCTCCTTCCCCTTGGAGGCACGTAGCACTTATGCCCAAGACAGGGGAAGTGGGATTCCTCTAGTCTTAAGCCCATCAATAACACTTAATAATAATGAAAGGAGCCGGCAAAATGAAATCTCTATTTGGAAGAAGGTGGACCTGCTAAGAAATATTTTAAGAAATCTTAATGTGCTAGCTTTTAATTAGTGCATCTTATCACATTCTGGTGATTGTATGGTCTTACTTGTAGATAAGTTTAATGTTCCGTAGTAGATTTGGTCGTATCCTTTTAGTTTATATTTTTTTATGGTCCTATTTTGATACATAAATTTTTGTAATTACTAGTTAATTGAGATTTTACTCGCATTGTAATTATCTCTTTTTATTGTCTTTTTAATTATCTCTTTTTTTTTTGTACATAAATTGTCTTTTTAATTCTATGATCAGTCATAAAAAAAAAAAAAATTAGACGAGGACAAAGTGTAATTAAAAAAAAAAAATGATTGAGCTCCTCAGCACATCAAATCGGACTTTGGGGCAATTTGATTTCACATAGCTTAGATTAAGTGGGTTGGTATATTTACAATTGTGGTTTTGGGCTATGTGTACTTTCCATGCCCATCTCATTCGCCATGTAAAATTATGAACTTTCTATTTTATTTACAATATGTGACATCATTAATTATCATTTATTAATTTTATTTTTTTAGATTAATCATGATTAATTATGACATATAATTAATCCATGCACTAATAAATTGAAAATAATGAATAAATTTCAAAAAATAAATTAATATATTTTTTACTGCTTATTTATTAAGCACTTACTGCATGTAAAAAAAATTAAAAATTCAAACACAAACTCAAAAATGATGAATAAATTAAAAAAAAAATAAATTATTATATTTTTTACTATTTTTTTTAACAATAGCCGTTTAGTATGGTTATTAGAAAAATATAATTTATCCATGGTAAAATTTTTTCAATAATTTTGAAATTATAAAATTTATTAGTGCATGTGTTAATTATGTGACATAATTAATCATGGTTATCACCTAAGAATTTCTCCATAATTAACCATGGTTAGTATAAAAAATAAAATCAATAAATGCTAATTAATGATTCCCACATATTATAAAGGGATAATGACTTATTCAGTCCTAAAAGTTAGACTGTTTTTTCAATTAAGTCCTATAAGTTTAAAATGTTTCAATTGAGTTCATTAACTTTTAAAAACTTGCACCGTTAGTCCTAGGCTGTTAAACCTAACGGAACTGATGACGTGTCATCCATGTGGGTCAGCTTATTGCCACATTAGCAGCCACCTAATATTCTCTTTTTGGCATATGAGACCCACCATCTTGTTTACTTTTAATACCATCATCATTCCTTTCTCTATTCTCCTTGATTATTTCCTCCATCATCCTTGCTCAATAAACCTCTCTTCTCTAGCTGGACTTTCCACTTCTCCACTCTTTCTTTCCATTCTTCATTGTTGTACATCTCTCTCTCAGCAATTCAAAGCCTCAACAAAATGGTCCCGCTCCGATTTAGATCCATCAGACCCAAAACTCGTTGCTGGTGAAGGGTTATCCGGGAACAAGAAAAGACGCATGTGAGCAGGTTAAGCAGAACCACAAAAAAGACGATCATACTCATGCATCAAATGTTCAATAGCATCATCATTCGTAACAGAAATCAAAACATCGAGGTCTTCACCAGGCAACTGATATTTAAAAGAACTATCAATATCCCTCCAAAGGGAAGCAAGCTTGCTCATAAATTTAGCATGAATTTAGCTTTATAATTCTAAGAAAGAGGTTGCTGGGATTGATCCTCCCATGGCGTGGGATTCTGGGATTGATCCTCCCATGGTGTGGGATTCTCAAACTCAATCTCTCATGATCGAGGTAAAGAGTCACTAGATTCTGGGTATGAGTTATAAGAGTAATTACTCTCCATGATTAGAAACAAGTTGTAAGGGGTTAATGAGGTTTAGTGGCTGGTGGGTTCACAATAAGGCCATAAAGAAAAGGAAAAAGGCGAGAGATTTATGTAGTTATGAGATATTTTTGAAGGTTTTTATAAAATGTGAAAGAGCCCTAGAGGGGGGGTGAATAGGGCTATTGAATAAAAATCGGAATTAAAAATAATTCTTTGCAAGAATTGAAAGAATGTTGAGAAGGAAGAATGATGAACACAAGAATTTAAGGAGTTCGGATTCTCAA
>CATIWK010441126.1:0-11646 GCA_949634005.1 Mallotus japonicus
GAAAATGTGTCTGTGTTATTGATTTATGAAATTTATTTTATAAAAAATTTGATTCTGTAAAATATTTTAAATATTTTTATAAAATAAATATTTATTATAAATATTTTTATAAAATAAATAATATTATAAATATTTTTAACTTATTTTAATAATTTTTATTTGTTATATTAATACTAATTATAATTAATTTCCTTCTTCAATTTTTATTAATCTCATTCATTACCTAATTGAGTTGTTAATATGCGTGCACATTTCTTGACTTGTATGGATTATATGACTGTTTTATTGTTTTCTTTTGGTGGGAGCTGCTTCAAAATTCTAATGACACTGCACTTGTTGTTTTGTTTCATGTACATTCCATGCCTTAGATGGAAAAAGAAGCGGGAGCTCCCAGTGGCAGTGAGCCTGCTACTGGTGATCAGACCCAGCAAACTGAAAATGTGGAAGCCCAAAAGCAACCAGATGTTGCCACTGCACTTGTTGTTCTGTTTTATGTACATTCCATACCTTAGATGGAAAAAGAAGCGGGAGCTCCCAGTGGCAGTGAGCCTGCTACTGGTGATCAGACCCAGCAAACTGAAAATGTGGAAGCCCAAAAGCAACCAGATGTTGCTAAAAAAAAAAAAAAAAGAAAAAGGACAGTGATAGCAGAAGCAAGGCATGGGAGCACTTCGAGAAAATCCATGATGAGCAAGGGAAGTTGGTAAAAGCTAGATGTATTTATTGTGCTAAAAAATTAGAAGCTGACCCTAAAAGAAATGGGACATCATCCATTAAAAATCATATGCTCATTTGCATAAAAAACCCTAACCCTAAGGAGACTAGACAGAGCCTTTTAACTCTCCAACCTGATGTGCCTGGTTCTGACCCTCTAGGTGTTTTAGGGACCTAGAAGTTTGATAATGAAGCCATTAGAAATGCATTGTCTAATATGGTGATTGTTGATGAGCTCCCCTTTAAATTTATTGAGGGGGAGGGATTCAAACATTTTATGTCAGTTGTATGTCCTAGGTTCAAGATACTTAGGAGATGGATAGTCAGCCGAGACTGTCTCTGTCTTTGAATGTGTTTGCTGGAATTTCTTTGGTGACATATATTTATTGTCAGAAATTTTGGCACCATTTAGACATGACTTCAAAACTCAGATATGAGCCCACCGTCTTTGTTTATTTTTGAGTATTTGCTTTTCAATTCATGTTTACTGATTTTTTTATACATCTATGTCAAACTGCAGGACTGGTATTCATTTTGGTGCAGAATTGATCTGTCTGCAATTAGAATTTTTTGCATTGATGTGCAAACCCTTTCTTTGCATATATTTTTTGGTGGAAGCTTTTTTATGTTGGCTTCTAAATATTTTGGTAAGTCATGTGAAATGGAAGCTTTTTATTAACACACAACAAATATTTTTTGGTGGAAGCCTCATGCTCAGCATTCAGTAACTCAAATAGGACTTCAAATATTTTTTTGTAATTATTATCTAAATTTGTATAAATTTGCAGTGGTAAATTGTACATTTTGAATTGATCTGTCTCATTGGGCTTGGACCCAATTAGGTATTTTGTAATTATTACAAGTTGGGCTAGTTCCTAAAAAGCCTATTGTAATTATGTTTGTGAAATTGGGCTTCGCCCAAAGGCAAAATTAGTAAAATGGTTATATTTTGTTTCTTTAAATTATATTTTAGGCCCAACCCACAATTTTGGGCCCAACCGAAATAAATCGAAGAGCCGAACAGATTTTACCGACAATATCGGTTTGCAAAACCGAGTATTTTTTTAATATTTTCGACTCGGCCCGGTATTGAAAACGGATCCAAAAAAACAGAAAAAATACATCCCTCTGCAACCGAACCGAACCGACAGATGCACAAACCTAATATGAACCTGTAAAACCTTTATGGCCCAAATGCGTAATTTCACTTCAATTTTCCTAAATTATTTAGATTCATTCATTCATTAAATTCTTTCATATAATATTAAAATTTTCCTAAATTTTTAATTCGTAGTCTCAATATGGTTTGGTACAGTTATCGATTCGATTTTTTAAAAATTTTTAATACCATATTAAATTAGTCATAAAATTTAATTCGGTTCAGTTTGGGATTAAAATTATTCGGTTCGATACGATTTTAATATCTTTTAGTTCAATATTTCGATTCAATTCGATATTTTTTTCGTCCCGTGTTCAGCTCTAACCAATATTGAAAAATAAATATAGTTAACGTTTACTAATTCATGCTTTACGTAGTATGTACTGTAAAAAATAAAAACTATTTTACAAATGAGCATCCAATTTTTTTTTGGAAAAGTACATTTAAGTACCCTATGGTTTGACCCATTTTCAGATAGAGGGTTGTGGTTTGTTTAGTGATAAAGAGCTACCCTGTACTATACGCCGTTAGCATATAACAACATTTCTCACTAACTCTGTTAGGTTTGCTGACGTGGCAGGGGTAAAGTTGAACTTTCACCTTTAATAGTTACATGAATTGTCTACTTTTAACTTGACCCCACCTTCTTATTGTTCTTACATTTATCTAAGACATGCCTTAATTATATGGTCTAAGTACTTGATTTTTTTTTCTTTAACATACAAAATTTGTAAATTCTGTGAATTATTTACTTAAAATAAATTTATATATAATATATAATATATAAATATAAAATATAATAATAATAATAATTATTATTATTATTATTATTATTATTATACTCTAGTCTTGACATGAAAGCCAACACAATTTTTTTTTTCTGCCTTTAATTTGGAATTGTAGCATTAAGTGGTAGAAATGGACAAAATGAAATGCACAATTTTTTATCAAAAAGATTTTTTTACTCCATCTAATATGTTTACAACCATTTTAATGAACCTGGGAAGATATGTGTACAGCCAAAACAGAAAAATTATGTCTGGTTCACATTTTAATGAACCATTGTTTTAGCCTCATGTGTTTTAGCCTCGACTAAGACATGCAAATCCCCATTTTCTAATGGGTCTGGTTTCAAATCCCTTTTTTGCTGCAACTCCCTTCCTTCACCGATTCTTTACCCCGAATAACAATCTTAGCTCTTGTCTTTCTGCTCTAAAGATGCTGTGACAATTAAAGCTCCAACACCTTTGGGACCATAAATTTTATGTCCACTCAAAGATATCAAGTTAACGTTCCATTGAAAAAATAACTTCTTTGTTGCCCAAGACCAATAATCAATCTGTGTTACCTGCAGTCACCACACCATTGTCTACGTTATCAACTACTGATACTGACCTTTCACTTTCATTGTCTGTAAAAACCAACTCCACACAATTCCTAAAACCTCTACCTCTGCCACTACCATACCTAAAACCCATAACACTATAATCCTCATTCTGCCCTTTTGGAACGAAAAGCTCTTTGAGGTCCGAGAGCTGGCCAATGGCCTGAGATAAAAACCCATCAAGGCATTAGGATTTGAAGATCAGTCTAGTGATCTTAAGAATGGAAGTGTTGATTTTGATCAAAGAAGAACTCAGAGAAGAAGCCATGTCAGAAATTCTCGAAGAACTGGAAATTTCACTTTTGGGTTTTTGTTTTTGATCAAGAACGATCATTAGGCTCATCACTCTTGAATCTCAACCCTGCATCAATCCACACTCTAACAGTTGCCATTTTAGTGGCGAGATTAGATTCGAAGGATTTGAGCTTCGCTTCGACTGATTCTGCTAATCGATTGTAAATCATAGCAGTTGATGGTGGTAGGATGGAGTGGAGGGAGATGCGAAAGGGGTGACGGCAGTGGAAGATGATCGAATTGAAACGAAGAGAGCGGAGGAGGATGTTCGGTGAGAGCGCAAGCGAGAGAAAGGAGGTGCTTCCACACTTGATTTTTTCAATTGATGGAGGCAGGAGGAGGAAGAGGGGCGAGTTGGTTGAATGAGTGTGCAATGAAGGAGAGTTGTGGTAAGTTTAGAAGGGGTGGCGCGTGGAGAAATAATATTGATTGAAAGGTTTTTGGATAGAGATAATCTTTGAACTGTAAAGGTCAACAATCCACAGTGAAAGTTCAACTTTGCTCCTACCACGTCAGCAAACCTAATGGAGTTAGTAAGAAATATCATTATATGCTAACAGCGTATAGTACATGGTAGCTCTTTGTCATGAAACAAACCATAACCCTCTATTTGAAAATGGGCCAAACCACAGGGTACTTAAATGTACTTTTTCCTTTTTTTGAATCAAATAATGAGAGCATCAGAATTTAAGTTATACAAAATATTAAAATTCCTCACCATTTAAAAAAAATCAAATTTCACTAAGCTTTGCACAAATTTGAAAATTTCTACTAATGCAACAGTGTAAAATCTAGAATGCTATATACTCTTCTGCATGGCACTGAATAAGGGTATACAACATTTCCGAAATGAACCGAATTGGGTTAATTTGATTTGTTTACTGACTTGGGTTAATTTGATTTGTTTATTCTATATTTTTTATTTTTATGTATCAAATTAAAATAAAAATTTGATTCAATTCTGTTTTATATTTAAAAAATGGGAAAATTACAAAAAAACCCTAACATTTTGGGGTATTTTCAAATTAAACCATATCCAATTTTTTCTATCAATTTAAACCACAACTTTTAAAAGTTTACAATTTTAACCTTCCGTCTCAATACCCTGAACAAAATGATGACATGGCCGTTATATTCTGGTTTTTTCAGAAGCAGCTTCTGTTAATGGGCCCACATTGCTAATTGGGATGCTGACTCATTAAAGCACTAACCAAATTTTGGAATAAAAAAAATCCTCAATCACCCAAATTATTCAAAAATCCCAAAGCTAATAATAGAGACTGTTTCAAGCTTGAATTGATGAATTGAAATGAATTAAAGCTTCAAATATAACCCCATCTACCAAAAATAATGACTGCATTATTGAAGATTATGTATTGTATTTTGAACAACGGGATAATAAGAATAGCATAGAAGTCAGGTGATGCTCCAACAAACCTTGAAGCTCTTGTCGCCTCTCTAACTCAAGCCTTCTTAAGCATATCAAGCAGAGCCTGTCTACTACATAAACGACGAATCCCTCTCCTAGTATGCTCAACATGGCCTTCATTATGGTTAACAACAGATCCATCAAGAACTTATTCAATTTGACCCACAATTTCAGCACCACCATTCTCTTCTCTCTGATGAACATAAGAACCTCTCTGCCGACTATTCATTTGTACCCACTCCCTTATAATCCTTACCCACTCCCTTATAATCCTTACCCTCTCCTACTCAGTTTCCCCAAGCCATTTTGCTCTAGAATCATTATTCCTTCTGGGTATATTAGACGTGCGTTCCCTTGCAGCATAATTCCGAAAATTTTGTCTCACCCTTTCCCTCTCAATCCCTCCAAGATCAGAACCATCTTCTTGCCCATTCTCCGATCCAGTTGGACCGGGAGACCACTGCCCATAATCATTCTCACTCATACTAACATCCTCAGAGGTGCCACTGTGCTCACTGCCACGACCATTAAACAAATCCGCTCTTGAGAGGTCAGAACTCAACCCATCACTTCTATGTTGGAGCACTCTCCCACCACCAATTCTCCCTCGGGCATGAGTCACCACATGCTCATCCTCAAGCTCACGCCACATTTGCATAATTGACGACGCCCAGGTGCCACCCCTCCCATTGTCACCGTGTCCAGTGACAGCTTCCGATTGAGATTCCCTAAGAAACGAATAATCAAGTCCGGAAACTTTATGTAAACCAGTAATAGCCATTTTGTACTAAATATTTGCCAAAAATTAACAACCAAAGCCTCTCATCATCTCAATCCATTTGCTTATCATGCATACAAAAAACGCATCATTCATAAAACGCAGATGAATCTCTTCAGTTCCTACATCAGTTTTTGGCAATTCATTTCAATTCATCAATTCAATTCACAAACACATATGAGGTTATATTTGAAGTTTTAATTCATCAATTTAGTCTCTGTTTTTAGCTAGAATCAATCTTTATTTTTAGCTTTGGGAACCTTTTTTTTTTTTTTTGTAATAAGTTGGGCAGCGCCCAAAACTTTGGGATTTTTGAATAAAATAGATTTTAGGGTTTGGGTGATTTGGGGATTTTTTTATCCCAAAAGTTGGTTAGTGCTTTAATGAGTCAGCATCCCAATCAGCAGTGTGGGCCCATTAACAGAAGCTGCTTCTGAAAAAACTGGAAGATAACGGCCACGTCATCATTATGTTCAGGATATTGAGACGGAGGGTTAAAATTGTAAACTTTTAAAAGATTGTAGTTTAAATTGATAGAAAAAGTTGGATAGGGTTTAATTTGAAAATACTCCAAAACGTTGAAGTTTTTTTGTAATGTTCCGTTAAAAAATTTATTTAATTAAAATAATTGAATTAATTAAAATTTTATTATTTATTTTTTAATTCTTAAATAGTATAACAATTTAATAAAAATATTCAAATAATTAGGCTCCGTTTATTAGCGGAAAATATTTTCTCTATGTTTGGTTGCAACACTTAAAAAGACAATAAATGAAGAGAGAAGACATTGAAAAATAAAAAGAATGATAATAAATGAAGAGAAAATGCATTAGAAAAACTATTGGAAAATGTTTTCCCATTCCCATTTTTAAATGGGAAAACATTTTCTTTTGTTTTAAAGTAATTTTTTCTTTTGATTAGTATATCATTTTCTTTTAACTTATTTTTCCTAATTAATCTAAACACTAAAAAAAAAATATATTTTTCGGAAAAATATTTTCCACAAACACTTTAATTAAAAATTCCATTTAATTCAACCAGCTCGATTTTTGTATAGTTTTTTTTTAAATCATTTCAATTCAAATTCAAATTTAATTTGATATGATTCTAACAATAAAAAACAGTTTTAAAACCAATTGAACTGACGGAATGCACAATCCCGCCACTGAAATTAGAGCTTCTAAACGGATTGACCGTGGTGCGTATGACTGGTGCCACATCCTCACAGACTCGAGACGGAGGCGTGAATGAACTCCAGTCCCTCTGCCGCCGCCAATAGTTGACCAGAAATTGTCCAGTTTAAAATCGCCAACAGAATTCAAATCCTATACGTATACCACTCACACCTAATTTCCAAACACCGCTTTAAATCACTCACCCTTCCATTCACGTGCAACTGAACTACTCGCCGTTCGATGTACCCACGTGTCACTTTTTAACATCAAAACATATGCTCTGGTTTATATATAATCCAGCACGCGGAGTATCTGTACGTTACCAAATTAGACTTGGCTTTCTCCACCTGTGACCTGTTACCTGTTGCAAAAAGAACGTCTCTGCGCAAAATCTAACATCACCGTTTTATTATCGCCTCTGTTGAAACAAGATTCTCTTGCGACGAAATGGCTGATGCTAAGAACAAATTTGAATCTATTAGGGAATGGGTCGTTGAGCACAAGCTTCGAACTGTTGGTAATTTTCTTTCGCTAATGGTTTTTTTTTTTTAAATCTTTACGCATGTATTTATTTGGATCTTGGATTGATTTCCTTTTTCTTTTTTTGGGAGAAAAGGGTGTTTATGGCTTAGCGGTATTGGTGGTTCCATTGCATATAACTGGTCTCAACCCAAGATGAAAACCAGCGTCAGGCTTATTCACGCGAGGTATTTTTCTTCTTCTTCTTCTTCTTCTTCTTCTGGGTGTTTATATTTGGAGTTTTGATGAATTTTTTTTCCTCTTATTCAATAATAATGCTTAAAGGAAAATTGCTTTTCGATCTGTAAAATTGTAATAAGGATGATAAACTAACTGCTGCAAATGATTGCCACATAAAAATTATTTATGAGATTGTGAGAATCAATTTAATTTGGGTTTTTAGAAACTCATGCTATCCTATGGTCTGTATTGCAATAATTCTGTGGGTTGATTATTCACTACTGCGTGTCTTGTCTTACACATGGTTATCCCCATGGAGAATATAGAATTTTTATGGTTGATTTGGTATTGCAAGGAAACCGAATTTGGTGTATTGACATAAGAATTGGGAGTAAATGCCAATGCAGCGTTAACGAATCCTCACCTATCAACATATTGTGTTGAGATAATTTGAAAAACTTGTGTAATATCTATGAATTATCAAGAAATCAAATATTTTAGGATTGTCTAGTGGCAAAAATGCATTTGTGGAACAAGAGGATAAAATAAAATACAGGACAGCGTCACTGTAATAGCTTAAAATATGTTTTTGATTCAAGTGTTTATATTACGGTCCCAGCTTTGCAATATTTTGGTTACTAAAGCTCACTGCTTTTGCTATTGCTCTAGAAAATGTATCTTCATAAATTTACATTATTTGCTATATTTTGTAATGTTAGGATTTCATAGGCAAGTGCAAGATGGAATTGAGAACCATGTTCTCAGATCAGATTTTAGTGACAAGGGAAGGGGAAAGGGGTTATATTTGGGTACACATTCAAATTTTGTAGAGGACTTAAATGTGCAAAAGCACTTGAATTTGTGGATACCTTTCCCGTTTCATTTTTATATCATCTAGGTGGTTTGTCATGCCTCTTTATCTCCTTGTTTGATCAGTTTCAATGCTTCTACCCACTAAGACTTTTAAACCATGGGGTTTGTTTTCATTCTCGTCATACGTGAGCTTCAGGAATCTAATGGGTTGCAAATCCTGTATGGGCTAAAATTGGTTGTGATTATTTGAAGTCAAGCTTCCATCTAGGAGTGGTCACAGGAACTTGTATTTTTCTTGCTCTTAGAAAAGTTGGGTTGGAAGGCAGTCCAAGTGATTGGGTAGAATGCAATGAAGTGGTTTTATGTGAAGAGAGCAAGATTGAGTTCAAGATGCTATGAGAAAAGGAAAAATACAAATAGAAGTCAATGAAGCATAAAATGTAACCTAGAAGAACGTTCCATTACTTGTTTTATTGTTGATACTTGGTATTGATTCTTTCGTTATTTTTTATTAAGATTGTTTTCCTCAGATGTTCACTGGTAAGAATATGATGCATTTCTTTATTCTCTAGTTCATCTCTCATGCCTTACATCCTCTTTCTTGCTGTTGCTCATTGTAAGCATTCTCATTTGTTGTTATCATGCACAACTTATGCATTGTAGCTGACCACCTCTATATTCTGAATCTAGGTTGCATGCACAGGCACTAACACTGGCCGCACTAGCTGGTGCTGCGGTTGTCGAGTACTATGATCATAAAAGTGGAGCGAAAGCTGAAAAGTACGCAGGATACATCCCACATGAGGACACAAAATGATGCAGAGTGGATTAAGCATTTACTTGGCCTTTTTAGGTCTACAATGAGTCGGTAGATGGATATGAATAACAATATATTGTAAGAGGCACGGGGTTTGACCCCTTGAATTTTTTTTTTTAAAGTTCCAATTTGTTATGATTTATTCAATACTGACATTTTCACATAATGAGGAGAAAATGGAATTGAGAAGTTTGTGACAGGGCACATGTTTGTTGAGAGAACAAAAATAAGCTTGATATTAGTTTTGAGTGGGAGATGTAATGAGGCAAGGAGAGAAACTCAACATAAATCTTGCAGTACATTTTTTCAATCTTTAATCATATTGATTTACCTCAACCTGTTGTAAGTAATTTATGAACATCTATACATATATATCCATCCTCTTGGAGTTTGAATTTCAGATTCTACTCATTTGTGCTTGAACTTGAAACGTCTACGGTAAAAACTCTAATTTTGTATCATGTTTGAAAAAATATATGGGCTGGGTTTGGCATTTAAAGTGATGGAAGATATATGTATATATATATATATATATATATATATATTTGAATTTTACGTTCAACAGTATATTATGTGTGTATATATATATATATGCAAGGGACTTCCCACTTCGGTTTTTATAATTGGGAAAAAAATTTTATTCCTAAAATATAAAAGAGGAAGTTTTTATTCCTAAAAAATAAAAGAGAAAGTTTTTATTCCTAAAACTAAAAAAATTATTCCTAATGTTAATATTCATGCCTGATTTGGTGCGGAAATTTTGTCTCCCTTTTGATTCCTTCTTTACCTCCCATCCCATAAAATCCCAACATATTGGAGTAATATTATAGAAAAAATTAACAAAAGTCGAATGAACTAAATATTATTATTTATTATAATAATAATAAATAATATTATAGAAAAGTAATACAGTATTATTATGATATAATAATGAATATATTAAAAATAAATCAATAAAATGAATAAAATTATTTTAAATATAAAAATAAATATTTAATTTTAATTAAATTATTGAATAATTAATAAATATTATTAAAAGACTTTTTTTTTAAAATTTTTTAAGGAAGAATAGTGAATTTTTTTAAAAAATTTGTTTATAGTATTTTTTTGAAATACTATAAAATATTGGGTTTTATGATTAATGTTTTTAAGGAAGAATAGGGAATAAATATTTTCCAAAGATAAAATATTTTCCGCAAATAAACGGAGCCTTAATCATAAAAATTAAAGAAGGTAAGAAGTAGTAATCTATCTGGTGGCAGAAGCTGCATGAGAAGAGATGTGATTGCTTTATATAGCCTCTCTTCTGTTCCTATTTTTTTTTCATCAAACTTCAAAACCCAAAAGCACCAAGCCTCTCCAAACACACACACAAACACCATCTCCACATTTTATCTGCCATTTTTTTGAGCCATGCATAAATCTGAGAAAAAAATGACTGAAGATAAGTACAAGTACCCATCTTTCTCTTCCATGATTTTTGATGAAGTCTACCGTTCTATTTGTGAAGAAAATGGCATAAAACGTGATGATTTGACATTCTGTCCAAGAAGCCTGGTAGTGTAAAATCCAGCAGGGCAGCAGCAGCAGCAGCCGCAGATTCAAATGAGAAAGAGAAAAGAGAAGAACAAGTGATGGCGTCTCTTCGTCTTCGTCGTGCTTCTTTGATTGAGAAAAGGATGGACAAGAAGGTTAGTCAGAAAGCTGTCTTATCTGGATTGAGGAAAACAGAGACAACTCTGTTTCACGAACAGGGGGACGATTATCACTACAACCCCACTACAGGCCACGCTGGCCACGCTCAAAGGCTCAAAAAGAATATATTGAAGTCTAAATCAACTTCAAAGATTTACAACAATTTAAAGAAGGTGAAACAAACAATTTCAACAGGTTTCAATTCTCTTTTCAATGCTGGGAAGCCAAAGAAATAAAAAATTTCTTTAGCTGCAGCAAAAGCTTCATCGTCTGTGCATTAACAAGGGACGACATTAATAGAGGCGAAGAGAATAATATAAAAGAAGGGAAGTGAAGATTAGAGTCAGAAGCACAATGAGGGTTGAAGGTATAGGAATCAACAATTGTTCGATGAGAATTTCCAGGCGCCTTCCAACATCTCGGTCTTGGTCGAAACTAAAGCGCGCGCCTTTATTTCTGCGTCTACTCAGATTGCTAATATTCCCAAATTTATCAGCAACAGACAGGATACAATTTGGAGAGCTCCGGATCACCCTTGGATTAAGGTGAATGTTGACCAACTTAGAAGAAATAGTCAAATTGGCTTTGGTATCCAAAACCAAATTGGCTTTGAGTTTTCACAAGTTGTTTTCAAGTTGGTTTTGACAACTATAGTATGTAGGAGTACTATAGAATATTCTAGAATATGG
>CATIWK010441258.1:0-12837 GCA_949634005.1 Mallotus japonicus
TTTTTTTAAAATTTTATTTTTGACGGCTGACAAAAAATAAAGAAAAAAGAAAAGGAAGAAGAAGAAAAGGCCCACTCATATATACTCTTCTAACACTTGAAAACCAAAAAATAACAAAAACACATAAAAGCACAACAAAAACCCAAAAAATCCAAACTTTCTCTTCAGTGTCTCTAATCCCTCCCTTCATCATCCATCCAGGTCTCTTCTTCCTCCCTTCCCCTTCTGTTGCTCCCATCTCCCTCTCCTTTACTTTTTTGCCGGATCTTTACTCTTCATCTGTGCATACATATTACATATACAGTGTGGGTTGTACAAAGGTTTTTTATGGTAATTTTGATGATTTTGCAGATCTTTTAGGAGGAGGGTGCTTTTTGTGGATCTATATATCTGGGTGTCTTTTTCAAGAGTAGAGTTTTACTGGGTTTTTCTTTTTATTTTCCAAAATGGCCACTCCTTATCCCATTCCTGTCACTGCTGCTGAGGTTTGTTTTCCTTTTTTTCTTTACTTTTTTTTTGGGCACAAAGGTGCATTTTTGTTCAGTTGTTTAATGTTTTGTTGTAGGTTGGGACTTATTTTGTAGGGCAATACTATCGGCTTCTACAGCAACAACCAGAACTTGTTCACCAGTTTTATAGTGATGCCAGCACTATGCTTCGTATTGACGGCACTAACAGAGACAATGCCACTACAATGCTCGTATCTATCTCGCTCTCACTTTACTTACATATATATATAAGTGTTTGTATGCATGTTTTTTTCCTTCATATAACTGTTGAAGGATTGATGGGTGGAAGTTATTTTTAGTTAGGTTTTGAGAAATATTTAGTGTGAAACCCACTTCTCATTTATGAATTCCTATAGGTGTTATTTTTGTTTTTCAAGAGTTTCCTATTATAGAATGTGATTACTACTTGTGGACAAATGGAGGCTCTAATGTGCATTCTGTCACTTATTTCGATAAACCTTTTTAAGCTTTGGCCGTTTTTAGGCTAAGTAATGCGTTCATGATTTCTACATTATTATGCACACTTGCACAGTATGAAAGTTGTTCTGGGTTAGCCGTCCCGCTTTACAACTTAAAAGTCTAATTTGACAAATGTCATTTTATCATGAGCCAAATTGAAAAATGAATAATTAACGTGTTTGGTTAGGTGTAACCATTTCTAATGTTATATAATCAAAACAAGCTCAAATAGCAGTACTTTTACTAGAATTGTATGCACTGCTGAATGGTCCCTTAAAGTTTGAGTATGATGTTCCTCAATGCATTGAGAGGCCTTGTGCTTGTGAAATGTTTCAGAACCTTTTAGCTAGTTGATATTGATGTCTGCTTTTCCATCTGTCTTAATGTTTTGAAAAGACATTCTTCCTTTGGCTCCCCCCTCCCTGCCTTTTGAGTGAGGCTATGCATATGTATGATAAGTCTCTTTTCAGTGATTGAGAATTTGTTAAACAGTTCATTTGCTAACTTGATTCTTTCCTTTTCTTGTTTACCAGAAAATTCATGCACTTATTATGTCGCTTAATTATACTGGAATCGAAATAAGGACAGGGCACTCACTGGAATCATGGAATGGGGGTGTTCTTGTAATGGTTTCTGGTTCTGTGCAAGTGAAGAATTTAACTGGCAGGAGGAAATTTGTGCAAACATTTTTCCTTGCCCCTCAAGAGAAGGGCTATTTTGTTCTGAATGATGTTTTTCACTTCATTGATGAGGAACCAATTCACCATCATCCAGCTGTCTTACTGGCCCAGAATAATCTTGACTGCAAACTTAATGCTTCTACTGCACTGTCCAAGCCAGGTATCATGATGCTGCTTGAATTGCTAAATGTGGAAAGCTAGATTCTTATTGTGGTGCAGGATTTGCTAGGGAGGAAGCAATTTAGTAATGTTATCATTTTCTTTTTTATAAATCCTGTGCTCTATGTCACTGAGTTTAAGTAATATTATTGATGGTTTGAAATATATTTCTAATTAGTAATCAGTATTCATGGTATTGTCTGCCTGAGGGTTTATATGCAATGAACATTTGACCATGTGTTTGTGCTGTCTTTTAGACTTGGTTGCTACTGTCTTATCTGAGACATTAGGCTGTCTTCTTTATGTGCAAAAGAAAAAAAAAAGTAATTGAAATTTAAAAGCTCTTTTACTTATGAAATGATTGGTTTTCAGTTCCAAATTATTTGTTGGGTGGAGAAACCCAGGCCAGGGACTTTGTTGCTCCTGCTGATGCCAAGGTAAATGGTCCAATTGACAACTACACTTTTCAGGAGCAACGGTTGCAGCAAGTTCCTGAATCTGAACATATTCTGAAGGAAAATCAAATTGAGTCAAATGGTTTACTTCAAAACGCAGGGAACAATTTACAGGACGAATTGCCTGCTTCTGTCGAGGAACCTATTGGAGAGCCCCAAAAACACACTTATGCTTCTATTGTATGTTTCTTTTCTTGGCAGTTATGTTAATTTCATTCTTACTTGCTTGCTATGTACATGTATATTTATATTTATGCACAGATTGGAGATTCATCTTACATTTTGTCTCACATTTTTTTCTTTTATTTGTCATCATAAGTTACGTGTTGCTAAGGGACAATCTGCACCTTCAGTTGCTTCCCAGCCTTCTTTTAACAAAAATCCGCTACCTACATCAGATTGGAATCGTGCTTCAAAACCCACCACTCAACATGCGACTATGACATTAAATTCATTTGAAAGGTCTGGAGCAGACATAGTTGAGGAGATTTCAGCTGCAGAAGATGAAGGTTAGTAGTTAACTTCTTTTATGTTTTACCACTCTCATGCAGTAATAGACATTTTTAATAAATCACGTTAATGACGAGATAAAAATATAATTGGCTTTGTTATGGCTTCTTGGATGTTTGTCTTTTGCACAATGAAATAAATGAACTTTTTTGGCTTTTAATGTCAAAACTGGAAACTGACAAATTTATACTTTTTGTTTTATTAGTCTTATGATTTCTGCTTTTTAAGCACTTATACTGTTGCCAATTTGATTGAATATTTTAGATGAAATAAGGTCTGTATATGTGAGAAATTTGCCAACTACCGTATCTGAAGTTGAAATTGAAGAGGAATTCAAGAACTTTGGCAATATTGTAGAAGATGGTGTTGTCATTCGAAGTCGCAAGGTACACTATTTTATGTGTTTTTTGACAGGTTATTTTTCCTTTATTCTATTGTGCTAATTCTTTTGAAATTATATGCAGGATGTTGGTGTATGTTATGCATTTGTTGAATTTGAAGATATGACAGGTGTTCATAATGCAGTCAAGGTCTGGTCATATATTAAAAGCTTCAGAAACAGCTTTTCTATTTTGCTTTATTCTTTTTTCCTGGAATCATTTTATTAGGTTACTATAGAGTTTTTTGTACTCATCTTCAATGCTGGGCTTTTGTTTTTTCTAATAAAGAAAAGAAAAATTAGGTCCCAGTTTATCTTCTTTTTTTGCTCACTTTTTCCAATTTTAAATATTCTTTCATCTTTCTATTTTTACTAGAGGTCTTTATTTTTTTTCCCTTACCATCTTCTTTTCATGATGGTGCGGGTGGCTGATATTCTTTAATGATCATCAATTCTCTTCTATTTTTTTTCTGATCTAGTAGGATCTCTGATTTCTACTTCTGTTAGGACTATTTCTTTATTTTAAGAAGTTGGTTTAAATAGTGATGTAGATTCAATTCATGATACACAATCTTCTCCTTTTTAATAAAGGAGCTCAGGGGCTGTATTATTGCTGCTTCCCAACAATTTCTGAACTTACTAAGAACACACATTAATTCAGTTTTTAATTCCTTGTTACCTTCTTTTTTTTGGCTGATATGCTATTCCCATATGTATATTGTTCATGGATTTATGTATTAACTAATATACCATATGCATTCAGGCGGCCACTGCACATGTTGCTGGGCGGCAGGTATACATTGAAGAGCGAAGACCAAATAGCAACATCCCATTTCGTGCAGGAAGTATGCTGTTTATTCCCTATCCTCTTTTTGTTGATATCGATATCATGCCATGTTTTCACTTTACTGCCAGTAATTAAATTTTAAAATTGATTACTTGGTTATGAGACTGGATCAGCCTTAATGCAGTGTGCTTATTTCTATATGTGTTTCAAAAAAATGCATTGTTATCTCCACAATTTGTTGGATAGGACTTTATTTTACAAGAATATACTGAAATTACCAACTTTGTCTTTCACCTTTTATTAAAAATGTTACTGGAAGATGAGTATTTCGTGGTAAACATTCAGCACAAGTTTTAATTTTCATGAATTTTTAATGTTGATAAGACATAGCATAGTTTATGCAACTGTTTTCTGTCATTGTGCTTTGCTTTCTATGTTGTAAGATCTATCAATTCTAGATAGCACATCAGAGCTTTTAGTTAATAATTTCTAGCATCCTCCCCATCAAACATGATATATTTTTAAATTTTGGTGTCTTAATCTCTCTATGAATGCGTCAGGACGGAAAGCAAGAGACTGTTACATGATCTGCTTTATGAAACTATTGCTTATTGTAATTTTATTGTGATTGAAATACTCTTTTCAGGAGGAAGGGGCCGAGGCAGGGGCAGCTACACAATGGATGCTTCAAGGGGTCGTTTTGGAGGTCGAAGTTTCGCCAGAGGTGGCAGCTATGATGGAGGTGCCCGAGAGTACACCAGGTTAAGAGGAAATGATTATCATAGGCCAAGCTCCCGCCAAGACAGAGATTTCTACCAAGTATCAAGAAGTGGACAAGACCAATCGGAGTAGACAGTATAGTATTTTTATTAACATAGGGAGAAAACAAAGTTTTGGATTCAGCCGCTGCAAATCGCATTTATCATAATTAGATTCAAGAATGATATATTTATATTTCACAAATCATATTGAGTTAGATATGTCAGGCATATTAATAATGCTTATTTCAAGGGTTTCTCGATATTTAAATGCTAATGCATATTTGATATGATAGGCAATGCGTTTGCAATTTTGAGATTATTCAGTTTGCGTAAATTCTTGCATATTTGCTACCTGATATAGTTATTGATCTGGAGTAATTTGTTCATTGGGTTGAGCATCTATTTAAGGTCTTTGAACTCTAGCCATTGATGGTGTTGAGCTAACAAGTTTAGGTCTTTGTGGTCGCTTTGCATGAGATTATGTATTCCATCCAATACTGTCCTGGATGGTGTGATATTTATGGTATGGACAATTGCCCTGTTGTTAAACTTAATTTTACAAATAAGCTAAAAGCTAAAAAGCCACATTTATCAAACATTTTGTGGATCTGTTATTCTTTAACTTCACTCTCCTAATCAGAGGTCCACTTATGTAATATAGGCTACCTACTTTGCTTGCAGTTAAGCAGTGGCAGCGGTCACAGAACTTCCATGGTGAATGGCTTCCTGAGATTGACCTGTGCTTGTGCTGTGCTCTTCCTGTTCTTCTGTTTCCCAGAGGAAATTAGCATATGCTGCAAGAACATGGCTGGAAAAAGAGAAACATCTGACCACAGATCAATCATTATGATCTATAATTATACTTGTATGCTTAAAAAAGCAATTCAGCAGCTTTAGTCACGTAGTTGGATAAAGTTTCACCTGTTTTGAGGAGCAGCCTGAACTGCTTGTTCAAAGTAACTCAAGGCCTTATCGTGGTCTCGATTAAGTTCCCACACTAGTTTTGCATACTGTGACTTGATTTCTCCATCACCAGGATCAGCAAGTATAGTACGCGAGTAATATTCCTGAGCAACTTGAAGGTCGCCCTTGGACTGCCAGTCAGCAAGTGTAGTTGTTACATTCAAGGGTCATCTTACGATGCCAATGAAAGATAATAAACGACAGAATAAATATTATCTCACCTTATGCAGAAATTGCGCATAATTTCTTAGCGCCAGAGAGTTGGAAGGATTTTCCTCGACCATCTTCTTATAATACCCCTCAACATTAGCACTACCAGTAGATACAGCATCATCTCCAACATCAACTGTAGGTGGAAGCTGCAATGGCTCAAAATCCTGACCGCTAACTTCAACCTGAATAAGCTTTGGCTGCAATCCATCTTCTTCACCTTCATCTTCTATTTCCCAAAGAAAACTGGCATATGCTCCAAGAACATGGCTGAGAAATGGAAAAAATGAAAACTAAGTCCTGTCCTAACTAAACACAACCCCAAAAATTATCAGTATTTGCATATGAAATTAGACAGGAGATTTTGTTTATTGGATGCACGCAAGTTCTTCTCACCTATCTTGAGGGGAAACCTGAACAGCATGTTCAAAGTTACTTAAAGCTCTATCTTTATCATGGTGTAGCTGCCAGTCTATTTGAGCATACTTCATTAAAATTGCACCATCATCAGGATCTGCCAATGTAGGACGATGATAGTATTTTTCAGCTCCATGAAGGTCTCCTTTTGACTGCAAGCGATACAACTCACAAAATCTAACTCAACCCTCATTTCAAGGATGCAAGACGTATATATTGAGCATGACAGGAGTTCGGGACAGATCGAACACATTAATAATGAATATTCAAGATGTAGAAATTTTCAGGGCAAAAGAATGAGCAGCTGATAAGCTCCAGCAGCAAATCAGGGACAATCCAATGCTAGATCTATACATACGTATAGATTTTATTTAAAATTTGCGCAGATAATTAAAATGCTTCAAGATACATATATATATATAAGAAAACTAGAATCTTTAGTTTACCTGCAAAAGCTGAGCATAATTTGCTAGAAACAAAGGGTGGCAAGGAAATTCATCAACCATCCTTTTGTAGTACTGTTCAAGATCACCACTTTCATCCAATTTTGTGAAAGCAGAATCAAACCCACCTCCTCCATCTCTACTACTTCCACCTCCAAAATCAATGCCATCAATCCCAAGGCCTGAAGCAAGATACATAGGAGGACTAACCGGTTCTTTTACTTCATCAAGATTCAAATTTTCGATCCCATTTAAATCTTCTTGATCTTGATTTTGTTCTTGCTCTTCCTCTCCCTCTTCTTCTTCTATTAACCCCATACTCTTTTTCCCGAAACTGAACCCTCCATTGCTTGCATCTTCCACAACATCCCCGATGGTGACTGTTCTCGTCAGTCCTTCCTCTTCTGCTAATTTATTCTTTTCTTCATCTTCAAGCCCATGATCATTCACATTAAATATTGAAAATGAAGGTTCACTTTCCAGCATGGTGGTGTAATTCTTTTCTGGGTGTTTCGTCGGTGTGTAACTTGAACAATATCGAAACTCTTCTTTATGATCTGAAGATGATGATGGGTAGACAATTTTTTCCAAATTACTATCAGACCAAGCTCTTCGAAAGTCTTTTCGACGAAAATTATTGTTTTCTTGATGATAGTAGTGTTCAGAGAATGGAGATGATGATGCCTTGCTCCGTGAGATTGGTATCAAGTGGAGATGTTGCAAGCCATGAGAAGAACAGAACTTGTTGTGATCGTGAAAGAGTAGGTTCTGATGGTGGTGGTGGTGTTTGGTGGTGGTGGTGGTGATGGTGTCAGAGTCTCTGTTAGAGCTGTCTGAAAAGGGAAAGAGGAGAGTTCCAAGCACAGGGTTGGATGAGCTCCTGAGAATCATTTTCTTGGATCTTTAATACTTGAGTAATTCGCTTTGCTTTGAGATCCTGCAAATATCGTCCATACAAAATATAAGGCATTGACTTCAGAGTCAAAAATAAATAAAAGTGTATTTAATAAACTCAGAAATCACCGACATCTTTTCATCTAAATTGGTAAAAATTTATTTTCCTTTAAATAAAACTTCGTGTTAGGGTTTTAACTATTGAAGAATAAAAATTGTCTTTTTTATAATTTAATTTGATTTAAATTTTAAAAAAATTAAATTTTTTGTGGCTATATAATATTCGAACATCAAATAAAAAAAATAAACCCTTCAAATCTATATTAAAAATATCAAGTCAAATCTTGTAAGTTTGCCCATAAAATCATAAAGTATTAATTAGTATTGGTATATATTTTTATACTAAATGTTTTTATTAATTTATTATGGAATGTATATATAAAATTTTTTCACTTGGACTATAGTTTATTGATATATATATATATATATATATATATATATATATATATATATTATTGAATTTATTTTAGGTTATATAATAAAGATATTTTCATCAGTTTTTTTTTTTAAAATATCTCCTTACATTCACATGATATATCTAAAAGTAAAATTTTAAAATATCTTACAAATAATTTGAATCCTAATTGATGTTTTCATCTTATTTAATTAGTAAAATTTTCTCATTTTGGCTGATTCCAATTATGGTATAAAAGTTTTACATGTTTTAGATATATATTTTTTTATTTAATGTTTTTAATATTCCGTATATTGATTCTTATTGTTTTGAGCATAAATTATATAAATTGTATAGTAAAGATAAATTTTTAATTTTTTTAAATTGAAAATTAAAATCGTAATCAAGAATATACCACTTAAAAATTAAATCTATATAGCAGATTGAAAATTAAATCTATTACTCTTATTAATATAATTCAATTCGGATAGAATTATAAAAATGATAACATCTTTCAATAACTACATATATTACAATTTAAATTTAAAATATTATTTAAATAAGATTAGTCTTGCGAGCTGATTCTAATGGTGATTAAGAATAGTATTTAACTAACCATAAGCATCATCCTCACGGGTAGCAATTGCCATTGATTATTCGGTAGCTTTAATTAGCTAGCAAGATTCGTGTGATTCCCTTTATATATAGTTCCTTCTCATTTTGAGTTTGGTTTTGTGCTTTGTCCAATCCATGGATCTCGGATCTAACCCACATTTAAAGGCCAAGTAATCTACTAAAAAACTATGTATATATTTTAAATTTACAGGCAGGCACCATATCAGCCATTAATTAGATGGAAATCTTTTGTATATGACACCAAAGCTGCAGAGCAAGTCGGTGGTTGGAAGGCTTGGGACTTTGCCACGAGCCCACATGCAGTGGCCACATTTAACTAAAGTTGGCAATTTCAGCTACTTCCATATGCTTTGAAGATAGAATTATCAGTGCACACCTGTGATGCAAATATGAACTACACCTGTGTTCAAGATAACCATGCCCATCCCATCCCATCTCCATCTCCCATCTTGTGTTCTGAACGTGCACATAACTTCTTATTTGAAAAGCAAAATCCGGGCAAAGGCATGCTAGCTGGGCCTTTATTATCTACCGAGGATAGTGCATTCAGGTCCTGATTTCCAAGTCTGTGATGAGTTGTTTCAGGACATAGCTAGACAAAAAATTTGTTTAGTGATGAAATTTCATATTTGAATAAGTGAAATTATATATGTATTTTCTAATGTCTTGAATGTAATGGGGCTATTGAATTTGAAATGTGTTTAATGATGAGATTTCATATTTGAATGAGAATAATTAATTTGTTTCATGACAAAATTTCATATTTCAAGAAATTAATTAATTTTTTTTTATCATGCACTTCAGTATAAAAAAATTCCAGAAAAAAAATCTTATATATGTCTTAGTTCCATTATATTTTTCAATATATTATAAAAAAAGTATAATAAAAATTCTAAATTTTATTATTGTTATATGAATTTTCTTATAAAATATTTACAGAACTTAAATATACTCATTTCTTACTTATAATTAAAAGAAATGACAAATATATACAACCTAATTATAGTGAGATTAACCTCAAATTCACAAATGGGGAGCTCTTAATTAGAGAAAAACATTACTCTAATATAGCTGGAACTTGTTAATTCTTGATTCTAACACTTGTAATTGACTCCCCAAAAACCAAAAAATATATATAGAAGCTAATTATTCAAACACCTGATTACCTATGCCCCCAACTAATTTTATATCATCTTCTCATCAAAGTACGTACTCTCCTTACAACTCCTACATCTCTATCTCTTTTTTTGCTTTTTTTTTTTTACAGGAAATTGTTAACTAATTAGCATCCTCTGTTGTTTGGTTTAGCATTTTTTTCATGCCCATATACCAAAAAAAAAAAAAAAAAAAAACAATTGACCATGAAAAATTAAGCAAATATTGCTAAGAAAAAACTATATAATTAAAAGTTTGACTCTTCTTCCCTCGTCGTCCTCTCCTAGGACGGCGAGTGGAACTCCCTTTGCCCTCCAACACCTTCCCCTCTGGCCACCCCCACCATTATTTCTTTTACAAATAAAGAGACAACATGTCTCGCCCTGTATTTTCTCGACCATTTCAATTGCTAGAGTTAAATGTGATATCTGGTCAAGACCTGGCCCAAGTTTCACGTCACATGCGAACCTATGCGGTTGCATGGGTGCACCCTGACAGGAAACTTTCAACACGAGTAGATACTCAAGGCCATAACAACCCTACCTGGAATGATAAATTTGTATTTCGGGTTGACGATGAGTTTCTTTATGGCGAAACATCTGCTGTAATGATTGAGATTTTTGCTTTACATTGGTTCCGTGATATCCATGTAGGAACCATCCGTGTTATTGTTGGAAATCTGATTCCTCCGGCGCAATTACAACCGCAACCACATCATGTTCAGCTTGGAATGCGATTTGTTGCTCTTCAGGTTCGTCGCCGTTCTGGGCGGCCTCAGGGGATTCTTAACATTGGAGTTGCACTTCTTGATACGTCAATGCGAAGCATGCCATTGTATTCTCAAATCAGTGCATCTGCTGTTGGTTACCGTCATCTCATGGGTGAGAAAGATCGTAACCGTACGCATACGCAACATAATAAAGAAGATGATATAAGTAGCGATGATCAGAACCAATTCTTGGTTCCATGGCTACCAAAGGAAGAACTCAGACGAACAAAAAGTGAAAGCAGTTCCATGTTCGGATCAGATATGGTTGGCAAGAAAATTAAAATGAAAATTCAAGAAAAAGCAAGCTCAATGATAAACGGATCAGAAATCATCAAGAACGTCGATAATAATAGTAATAAACAATCGTCAAAAGCTAGCTATATAACAGGTTCAGACATTTCCAAGGACCATAACAAGAAAACAGATTTGCCTGCTAACAAAGACCCAGCAACTTTTGGCGGATTAACAAAAGCCAAGTACGGGTCTGACACCTCCGGCGACACGCCACCCGGCGCTAAGGCAGCAAACGATATGAATGATAATAAATCTTCGTCAAAATTCCAATTGGGAACACCAAAACAGACGAAAGGTAGAGCAACGCCTGCACATCTTTTAACGGAATCGGAATCGGAGCTCGGTCCGTCAGCATCAGAGGTGGCGGCGATGATGGTAAAGAATAACAAACAGCAGCATCACGTCGAGGAGACGGAGAGTGAAATAATGGGTTCTTGGAGCTTGGAAAGTAGCATGGAAGGCCTGCAATCAAAATTACAAAGGTGGAGAACGGAGCTACCACCTGTGTACGATCGTAGTGAATTATCTAGCTATCCGATGAGCCGTCTCGGAGCTGGTGGAAAAGCCGGAAAAAGCCGTAACCGGAGGTGGCGTAGTGACGGTGACGGTGCATTTTCTTGTTTTGGTACATTTTGTGGCCTTGAATGTTCTATCGTCTGTGGCGGGTCCGGAAACTCCATTAGTAGAAAACCGGGTCGGCTTAAACGGATCCCTTCGGCAAGTAGTTTCAGTTTTCTTTGAGAGCTAACTAACCAGCCAATCATTTGTCGCTAAAATGCGCTCTAGGTGTATTGCGGTGAAGGGGCGCATGCTAAGATTGCGCACATTGAAAGGCTAAAATGCGCATTGGTTGGTTTGTGGTGAAAGAGGTGGATTTTAGGGAGATTTGGTGCTCGCCGGTTAGACTATTAATTCTTTTTGTTTAATTTTTTCTATTTTGTTCAATTATTTATTAGCAAATATTAAAAATGATGCAAAGGAAAAAAAATCTTATCATCTTCTTTATGCCTAATTTTGGGTTAATTTTCATATATATATATATATAATTGTTAAATTATAAAATTTTCAATATGTTAATAGGGAAGCACTCACCACTGGTGGGGCTTGAAGAATTAATTTTTTATATAAATTTAATCCGAGGTTTTGGGTTCAATATTTTTCACTTAATGGTTAAAGAAAATAATTAATTATGAAATATAGGAGAGATTTCAAAGTTAAGACCTTCCAATTGATGAGGCAAGCACCTCACCATATAATGCAATTTTTTAGAATTTGAAATTAATAAAAAAATTATGTGAATGTACTTGTCTCAAAAAAAAAAAGAAAGAATACAAATATAAGAAAATATGATGCTATATTTTTAATCAAATTATAATTATTTTATTTTTCTCACATTTATGAAAATAAATCATCGATCATCAAGTTATATATATATATATATATATATATATATATATCTAGCTAGTGGATTGATTGATTCATTTCAAGCCCACATATTTCGTCAAATTTATCATTGGCTATGTAAATTATTCTTTTGTTTATTGATTTGGATTATAATCACATGAAACTTAATTTTCTTATTTTTGGTTAGTCTTTCATACAAACACAAGATGCATTGGGAGACCAAAATGTTGCCAATAAATTCCATTGTGATTAGATAAAGTGGAAAAAAAGCATATACAATGTGTTGATTGATGGTATTGAGTGTGGATCCTGTTGTTGATACATAGTCAATTGAATTAACGTTTCAGTAGAGTTGCCCCATGAAGGAATCTAGCTAGTTATATATATCATGTTGCGACAATTTTTGTTGCGACAATCAGATTCTCCATGCATATCTATGCACAGTAGTGCCAGCAACCATTATTCTCTATCCCATATGCATACCTTTTTCAGAATTGCT
>CATIWK010441455.1:0-14346 GCA_949634005.1 Mallotus japonicus
TATTTATTGAAAATAATTTTCTCTTTCATCAAATGGAAGAAAAAAATTAAATAAATAAAGGGAAATCTTGTAAAAAATAAAGGAGAAAAAAAATTAAGCATTAATGTTTATTTATTTATTTATTTTTAGAATATTAAAGCATTAATGTTTATTGGATAAAGTAAAATGAAGATTAAAAATATATAGAGTCTATTGGAATTGTACAAATTTCTTCACTCTTTATATTTAAAAATTCCTTGAGATACTCTTTATTGAGCAAAAGATGCTCTTTAAAAATAAAGAGTACTATTAAAGATGCTCTTACAAGGTAAATTTTTTTTATTATTTATTTCTTATTTGATTCAATCTACTGAAAATTTTATTTTATTTGAAAATAAAAATTTATTTATAAATGATTCTTATTAAAGATGTGTTTTTTTTTATAAAATGAGTTCATTTAAATATTCAAACAATTTTTTTTAAATGTAGTTTAACATTAAATAATTTTTTAAAATTAAAATTGAAAATGAATTACAGAAACATTTTATTTAAACGAAACGCAATCACTTGAATTTACAAATGAATTGCATATGAAATTTATTTAAACCAAATAATCATAAAGGGATTCAAATTATCTTTTAACTTTTTTTATATATAGAATATTTTTAAAAAATATATATTTTATAAATGATACTTTTATGAATATATGGACTCTTCATGTAACAGCTATCTAAATTGATATTAACTAGTGTAGTGTTGATGTGAATACATAAAATTGATTTTATAGTTTTTAATATAGAAAAGATAACACATTGATCAACAAATTTTCTCTAAATTTTTTTCTATTCAGTCAACAACTCTCATTTCTAATTATTTTTTTCTAGTCAATCAAGCCCGAACTCGGCTCGACTCGATTACACCCCTATTCTCTGTTAAAATTAGAGTCATTGAACTAATGTAATGAGCCTGCAAGCTATCACAAATGAACAAAAGAAATCAAGCATAAAATTTTAAAGAAGATGTAGTCTTTACATTAAATCTATGACTATGAGCGTATAAATAGCTATCGGCTTGCTATCTAAAAAATCGTAAAAGAATAACCTATAACTTACACCTTATCCACAAGGTATGTGTGCATCGTCCACTCAACTTGTATTACTAAGAGGCTGGCTACAAAACTTGACAACAATATAATAGCACTAAAAAACATCTAGTGTATAACCTATGCTAGCCTATAGTGAACTAAAAGCTTTCTTGGCTCAAGGTTTAGCACAAATGGCAATACTCAAGAATTTTGTAATTTTCTTGGTTGCTAAGCAGCCTTAAGAAAATTGGTGCAAAGCAGAAGCCATAATCAGCCAGAGTGACGCTTTGATCTTTGGCGTTTCCCAAGAAGTTTTAACATGTTGTCAGTGACATCAGGCGGGGAGTTGTCATGCTCGTCTTGATTGTTGTCAGAGGTGTGAGTCAACCAGGCCAGTGCCTCCATGGCAGCATCCCTCTCTGCCAATTGCTTGTTTTTCTTTGGTTTCCCCACAAATTGCATACCCTTGAACTCGACCAGTGCTCTAAACTCATTTGTCTTGAGGTGCTTTGTTTTGTATTTTGGAGGGGAGTGCCCAGCTCTCATCAGAAGAGTTTGTAGCAAGCTCTTTGGATTTGTTCCATCTTTTGTAAATCTGCTTTCACTAGACTCTTTAGGCTTCTTGCTTTCACGTCCAAAGACAAATCTCCCTTCACATTGATCTCCTGATACCAACTCTTGAACAGCAAGCAAGAGGTATTTCCCTTCCTTATCAATGTCAAGGGTGGGATCTTCAAGCTGCATCATGGCATATATCACACAATAGAACAAATATCTTTTCAAGTACACAAATTTTCAAAGTTCAAAATCGATACTGTAAACCAAACATGCTATAATACAATAAACCTGTAGTGTGGCAAAATAATGTAACAAATCATGACTCTGTCAAGCATTTAGTCAACTAGGTGTTTTGTGGAATTTGTAAATGATATAGTTCATTCAGAATTAAACATTATTGTTGCACTATCGGGGCCATCTTGAGAAGCATATTGTTATAACAATAAAGCCACACACAAAAACCTTGACCCAAAGAACATCATCCCCCACTTAAGGAGATCTTAGCAGGCTTCAAGTGAAATAGTTCAAAGAATTCAATAAATTTTGTGTTATCTCAGTTCCAAAATGAAACATGAGTTTTGCACCTTAAACTGCTGAAACCCAGAGAATATACGGTTGATGAAATACTAGGAAGAAAAATGATGCATGTTTGACAATTCTAACTACATAGCTGCAATTGTTTTCCTCTACAAGGCCCAAACACATTACATAATTTCCCTGATTCTTTCAGTTATTCGATTTTTTTTAATAACTGCAAAATCTTATGGCATATGAATAATGAAAAATATACAGGGCCACAAATTCAATGATATGCACTCATAGATTGCTTTGGAAAGAGAAACAAACAAATGCATCGGAAATGACATTGAGATATACTAAACAAACATAAAACAGTTCCTACTTCCTTTTTAAAACATGCCAATTGCTGTTTCTAGAACAAGTCCCTTTTCATCACCAAGAGAATAAGTATGGATAATTGCAAGAAGGTAGATAGATAAGCCTTTTCTTTAAGTAACCATCTTTCTCAAATCCTAACTCACCTTCTTTTGAATGATCTTATCAAATTCTTCCTTAAGGGTCAAATAGCACTCTGCCAAATTAGGATCCATGAAGAAATCAATATACCCTTCCAACATTTTCAGATGTCCAGCCTGCGTATAGAAATTATAATGACTAAATAATCCAAAATTTGAAAAGAATTAATAGTATCCTAAATATCTAACAAATAAGGTAATCACCTGCTCACCGCAACTAAGAGAACCACCAAAAAGGATCAGTATAGAGTCAGATACTCCAGTGGAATCACGTATAAAAACTGTATTGACCTTGACTTTTTCACCAAAGACCAGCCATGGATAAGGAATTGTCTGATAGCGTGCATTCACAGAATTCTGAAACAGAACCAGAGTCATTATCAGAACATATTAAGCATGATATGGAAGTTCATCAACAAAGCAAAAGAAACTGGATAGCCACACATTATACATGTGTGGATAGATGGATGGACGGTTGGATGACATATATGAGTATTTAACCTTGGCAAGAAGATCTCGTTTTTTTGCAATTATGTTGTTAAAAATTCAGGAAAAGCTAAGTCAACAAATATCACTCATTTACTGACCAAGAGACTGTAATATATCTCAAAAAGGAAATTCTTGATTATGCTCTTATTGAGAAAGGAAAATTTAGTAACTGCATCAAAGGGTTTGCCTATACACTGTTTACAGGAGAGAAAAAGGCTTTGAAAACAGCTTAAAATACAGAAAAAGGTCTTCCAATACTAAAAGATGAGAGTTGAAGCACAAATTATTTAAAATAACAGAGATACGACCTTTATCTTGAAAACTCTCCTACTCTCTTCCTTCCAAATGATCTACTAAAATGCAAAGAGGGATAAAAAAAAAAAAAAAAAATTCTAGAAGCGCATGAAATTGTCCACCCCATTTCTACAAGTATAGGCATTAGCATATGTCAGAAGGCTTCACTGTCTCTTGCATATGCCTTAAACAGAAGACATAGCAAGTTGAAATAGAAACCTCAAAATATGGTTTCTTGGAATTCTTGTATTTATGAAAAGCTAAAGTTACATGACTTAATCAGTTGAAAGGATGGAGAAGACGTGAGGAAAAGAAAAGAATATAGAAAATGTGATCAACTGACAGCTCACTACATGCTCTCTCAGCCCTTGCTTTGCAAGTAAGACAAAATTAGCCCAATTGTCAAATGCTATAACAAACTCTAGGCAGCCCTTAGCTTCCAGCCTTCAAGTAAAATATATTGTTGCAATTTCCATATATGAAACTAAGTGCTGAAATCCCCATGCTTAACTTCCTTTAAAAACAAATTATGCAATACAAACAACTTGACATAAAGCAAGTGGATAGTAAACAGGAAGAATAGAAAACAATAAGCTAAAAAAAGTAACAAAATAGAACTACAGAAAACAATAACAAAATAGAACTAGAGAAAACAATTGTATGGTGAGGAGAACAAAAAGAAGCACAAAATATCTCCAAAAGCTCTCAATTATCCACTCCAAGGCTCTAATCTGCACCCAAATGCAGTCCGTCCATGTACAAACGTGATAAAATCACATACTAATATCACAAAACTAAAAGAAACAAAAGATTCTCTAAATTTAAAGAAATAATAACAAAATTATTTTGAAAATTATTCTAGTTAAGTGTAGTCGTTAAGAGCTTGATCAACTAACATTTTTCTCCACCAAAGGAATTCAACTTCAAGCAAAAGTGTAACAATAGTAAAAAGCTTTAATTTCTAGGTTCCATCACATGCACTAAATTCTGACCAGTTTTCTTCGTTGTGATGGTAATGATGAGAAGAAAACATTAATTCTTTATCTGTATCAATAAATTTACTTGGAACCTTTCCCATTCTATTGTTTTTAATGGATCTTTCCAATTCTCTCACTACGTTCTTTTTCGATGTTTTGGTTAAATTAAAAAAGACAGGTTAATCTTTAAACCATGAGAGGAGAAAAAGCACAGAAAACCAAAGCACAGATATTTTTTCATGCTCAGATGTTCAAGGGTATTATGTATCAGAGGCTAACTTTAAATGTCTCAAGTTAGCTGGTAGTGGAAAAATAAGAAGCTGAAATATACTGATCATTTGACCAATATCCTCTTTCATCAAAACCAAAGCATAAAATTATGATTTATCGCCACACACAGGGAAACATAAGATTTTAGTCTCAACCACATTAAATTTGAGCATCATATCAAAGCTTGTATCAGATAAAAATAAATGTGAGCATGGCTAAAATCATCACCAAAATTCAAGCTTTCCAAATATTACATGCATATGCACTGTCCAAACAAAAGCCCAAGGCAAGCAATGGTCTAGATTGGGTTCCTTAGTTTTATTATACTCACAGCATATAGTAGAACTTGGCCATCATCCATTGTCTTGAAAGACATGGATGTTTCTCTGTGCTGCATATGAAGAGAAACAAATAAGTTTTATAGAACACATTTTAGTATAGAAAAAAAGAAGCAACTGTTCAAGCAACTATAGCTTACCACTACTGATGCTATGCCAGGATAGAGGCCAGAGCATATAATTGCACGAACCAATGACTGGTTGTGACTTAATTTGTTGTTGGTTCCTGCATCAGCATCTACCAACCCAGCATCTTTCAAAATGAAGGTAAACTGCTTCCTTAGAGAATGGATAGCCTGTAGAGTTTGGGCAGAGAGGAAATTTCTCCAGCAATATTCGTATGCTGATCCTTCTCTTTCTGAGTCTTTCCATCCTTCATATGCACGAACGAGAGCCATGTGATCACTGTAGTCTTTTGCAGAAAACCTAGACTTTGCTGTCCCAGCCAACTAAATCAAGGAGAAAAATCATTGCTTAATGAGGCCCAGAAGTGGAAATCAGACCATGCACTCTTAACAATACGCACATACATCAATGTAAAGTACGATTCACAGTCGAAGAATTAATTATTGCTTGTATTCTAACTCTTATAGCATATAATGAAAACAAGTGCCGTATGACTTGGTGTCTCATAATGTCCACCTGACTAATTTAAAAGTTAAAGCCAATGTCTACAGTTAATGTTATTGCCTTGGATTAGCAATGGCAATCAGATGGGGTCACAAGGGATCAGGGCATTTTGGCGCCAGCTTTGCAAGCCATTTTAATTACCCAATGTGTTAAATTTTGAAATTTAGTTCACTCAAGTTGTCGAGGCCAATTTCTGTTTAATCCTGGTTTTGGCAATTACGTTTTCAATTTTAAGAAATTTTTTATTTAAATAGGAAAATAAAGTTAAGTCTTCATGTTGATGCATGTAAGTACCATAAAAAAAAAAAAAATCAGTACAGCAGTACAAAGCAGGCTACTTCATCTTAGGAGATTGAAGGTATCAGTCGTTTAGTTCATTTTCCTTTTGCTATGAATTGTCATATCTTCTGATAGCTACAAGTGCGGAATTACTACACAGACCTAAAAAATTGCAGTATCAAGAAACATATTTCTCAGAAACATAGATGAATTGATGCTTGAATTCTTCTCTACACTTTGTGGAGCCAGATAAGAATTGTAAGCTATACTTACATCCTTTTTATCTTGAGGAAGAAGGAAAGGATCCCTGACACTCAGACCAGATACTATTGTTAGTACAGGGTCAAAGCAACGAAAGATAGCACCCATGATTAGCATTTTCCCTAGCTTGGGATCTACTGGAAGCATAGACAAGAATTTCCCTGATTAAACGTAAGAGAGATAAAATTTAGTTACTGAGCAAAGCTTATGACAGTAATTTCAGATTAAAAAAATAGCAAACTGACCAAGATTAGTCAGATTTTCCTTCTCATCTAACGCACCAATCATCTTCAGAAAATCAATCGCATTTCTGACCTGTAACCCATCAAAATTTTAAATTTGTGTCATTGACTGAGATCTGAGGTAGCATATCATAATAAAACTTATAAATTTATATAACAGAAAAAGAAGGCCTATAGAATAGCATTATGATAATTTCCAATGTAATATTAGTTTATTTATGCATGTGAACACTCGAGTCAGCTAATGACAAGATCTTCCATTTTAACCCCTTAGATCAAATTTCAAGCTTCATACATCCATTGACTTACAGCCAAAGGTTCTGGCGGCTGAAGTGCAGCTGACAAGAACTCTGCTATACTTTCAACTTGTAAACTTTTAATTTGCAGGCAAAGAGAGTTTAAAGGAGTTCTCAGAAGTTCAGGAAGTTGATATTCAGCAAAAGCTTCGTAAACACATTTGGGGTAGAGATGATAACATTCACCTGGCTGCACACGACCAGCCCGGCCTCTTCTCTGCAAACCAATTATTGGTCAGGAAGTCTATCAAATGTAAATAAAGACCATAAGGAAAAGGATGAAGTTAAAATACAAAAATGTTGTTCAAGATAACATTTAAAGCCTATTTATTTCATAAAAGGTAAGCTGCATCTGCTATGCCAACTGAATCATAACTTTAAACCAATACAGCACAACCTATAAACAAACACCTAACTTGCAAAAAAAATTATCCACTTCATGGAAACCCTCAGCGTACCCATTGCATTGTTGTCAATCAAACATTGCCAGAAACACCTTACCAGGCATGTTGCTCATATGCAAACATGTATGAAGAGGAATGATTAAATCCAAATATAGGTTCCGCATTGTTAAAATGCTGAAACCATAGGTATATGAAGTCAAAAATTTCTACAATACTTGACTTAATCTGAACTAGCCAGACACTTGATCAAAAGAGTAATAAATTACTAAAAAAAAAGAAACAATGCAATAAAAAAGTTCCGATTGTCTAACGAATTCAATAGAGAATTGCTCAAATTAAGTTCAAGTTTGGTTAACATATGTCACAAGGAAACTTACTTGCCGTGCAGATGCTTTTGATATCCATGATGGCAACAAACAAGGCGTATTGTTCAAAGCATCATAAGTGGTCTCTTTAGCTTTTCCACAATCAACAACAAAAACAATGTCATTAATTGTGATACTTGCCTCTGCCATATTAGTAGCAAGAACTATTTTACGTATATTATAAGGAGGTCTCTCAAATATGAGTTTCTGCAAAAAGCAATGGCAGAAACAGTGAATAACAGCAGGAAACCATAACCCCAAAATAACAAATAACATGCTACACATAAAATCAGCAATATTTTTCATAAGGACAATATGCAATTAACTTCAGTGAACCCATTACAAGAAATGTCCTGTAGAATACTACATATTGTAAATGGGTGAGATAGAAAAATGAAGCGTCCACATCTAGTGTCCAAATACCAATTATTAGATGAATAATAGAAGCAAATTCACGTTCATTTGGTTTCAAAAACTCAAATGTTTCCACTTGATTTATTGCAGGACAAGGTGATGTTTTGGCTGGGTGTATGATTCCAAAGCTTCTAGGACGATTTCTACAAGTGTTTTCCAACTTGAATGGCATCAATTTTTTTAGCTTGTTCTACATTCATGCCCTTTTTTTATTTGAGTTGCAGAGTTCTCACTAAAATTTGTCCCCATACCAAAACGAAGAAAAAAAACAAAGTGTGCAATCAGGTTCATTTTCTTCTCCAATATTTAACTAGGGTGATCACTTGAAAATGACTTCACTATGTAGAATCTTTTGCCAAAAAAAAAAAAAAAAAACTCAGTCAAAGTGGAGAAAAATAGCTAAGGTACGAGAATGAAATGATGGATGCTGCAATCTGTAGAGAAATTATAAGAATAAAGAATGTGTCATGTGCAAACACCAATTATAGATTTCAATTTAAAAAAAAAAACAAAAAAAGTCCAGTTCATGACAATTGGTTTTTTGCGTTTTATTTTTTCCTACATTAGGTGGTATATCAAGTTCACAAAAATTAATCATTCTCTTCATTAACTGTTTAAGAAGCCATTTTAAAAGTTCAAGCTTCCTTTTGATTTCTTCCTTGAGATTGCTTTGAAACTTGCAACTGAAACTAGCTCTGCATCACATTTACTTTGACTCCAAACTCCATCCTACACCTATGTCATTTAGGTTTCATGCCAGTGTTTTAAACAACAGTCAGTATAGTGCATTTCGGTCGTTTTGCAACCAATTTTCAAGTTGCCGATCCAAGATTGAAGTAGGATGGGACTCCTAGGGGGCCGTTATAGCTACCCTGGCTTTGAAACAGCCATTTTTTTTCCCCTATAAGGTGGTAATCATCTCTGCATGGTTCAGTGGAAGAAGAAGAAAAAGAGACATTGGCACCACAATAATGTTTTTTAATAAGACCTGATTTTTGTGATTACATTATTACAGGGATTGTTTTAATTGTAATTATTTTAGGGATTTCTTTATTTGTACATTGTAAAATATTGTTTCACTTTTGACCCAAAAAAATATGTATAATTTTTTTATATTATCATAATTGTGTGATGGTTTTATTTTTCACTATATAAAAATTATTGAAGAGATTTCATTTTTTGTCTCTTGAATAATAATATTTAATAATTAAATTATACTATTATATTTTTACTGTATATAAATGAAAATTTTGGATAAAAATGCAGCAGGCTTTTCTTTTATGAAGTTAAAAATAATATATTTAACATGTTAAATTATCTTAGGAAGTATTCTAATATTCTTTTTTTCTTATGATAATAATTTACAGTACATATGGATTATGAACTTAATTCAACATTAAAATTTTGAAAGTAAAAAATAATATTATACGACACTCTTTTGGTGGTGATTTATATTATTGATGTATTTATTTATGTACTTTTATAATAATCTGAAATATTTTTTTCATCTTTTATCTTTTCATCTTGTAATAATTGCAATTTACTTGTAAAAAATATTGTATATTCTTTTATGTCAATACAATATTATAGTTAATAGTAGTTTGTATTTTTTTTTCAATTATTTTTTATTTAAATTTATGTTTTTAAGTGCAAATAATAGTTTTTAAAATAATTCTTAACTTAGTATATTAAATATTGGAGTTATTCTGCATATTTTATTAATTTGGCTCATTTTATTAATTATTTTCTAAAATTCATGATAGCGGCAAAAAATACAATCCAATTCAGTCTAATACCATTTCACTATTTTTGATACCGAAAAGGATCACGAGATGATTTTTTAAGACACTGGCTCAAGTTGACTAAGAAGGTGTTTGGTTCAACTAATTTAGTTACCTAATAGAGGTTTTTCATCAAACAATTAAATTATAGGTGTTTCCTGAGATTCCCAAATCAGCAACCGATTGTTGTTTTTATCCAAACCAGCTATGAATTTGATAAGCATTAAATTGAAGTTTTTTCCCAGCAGCTGGTAGTTTATGTAAATGAGAAAAGTACAATAAAATACCTTGTGGTTGGATGCTTTTAAATATCCTGCTCAGTAATATTAATAAAAATATATGATGTAATAATAAAATAATATGAATTTTTAATAGTAAAATTATTTAGCAAGTAGTATAGCATTCAACTAAATAAAATAAATTCATAATGTTATAAGATGTATTTTTAATTTTACAATGAATAAAAAGAAATAAATTTTAAAATAAATTTGTAATATTTTTAAAAGTATCTAAATAAATATATTGATGGTAAATCACATATGACATTTTTATTATTGGAAAGGAGTGTTATATTGAAATTTTATTATAAAATAATAATGATGTTAGTTGATAGAGTATTGAAGTGTCAGAAAATAAAACTACATACCTCTAAATGTCACAAAAAAGTCACAAGCCTTTAAGTAAAAATGCATCTAACCCCAGACTTATCCCTATTTAAATTTATTTTTTATTTAGACTATATTTCCCTTATTAAAAATAACTAATGAAAAATATCTTTTTTCAAATTAAATGCATATAATTAATTTTTATAAATTATTTTAAATTATAATTAGCAATTAAATAATTACAACATTTATATCTATAATTTGTTTAAAAAATTTTCTTAATAAAATTTATATTTTATAGTTAATTTTTAAAAAATTTCTATTAATAATTTAGTACTACAAAAATTAAAGATAATAAATTGTTATTTATTACTATATATTATTGTTAAATAATTTACAAAGCTTAAAAAATAGTATAAGAGATGTATCAAATTATATTCCAAAATAAAATATACTCATAATGGTCATTTGACATATTAACAACACCCGTTAACAAAATTTTACTCAACGGTTTATATTTATCCGCTACTAGCTATCATCTATCAACTACCTGCAATAACTACCAGCAATCAGCTGCTACAATCAAGTAAAACAAACATGCGCTAAAAAAAATTCAGGTCATTCAGGTTTGATGTGGATCAAAATAGGTTCTAAGTTCTGACTTGTCATTAGGTAGATTCATATAATTTTTCCAAGTTTAGGATAAAAAACCATCCGCTTTTAGGCCAAATGAAAAAACTAGCTAATTAAAGAGCCCCTGAAATAAAAAATAGAAGATATTTTATACTAAAAAAAGTATTATCATTAAACTATTATTTCTTTTTAACCTTTCTACATTGTGCATTTCTGGCTTTCAATTGTTTCATCAAAATCATTCTTAAGCACCTAATTATAACATTAATGTGATATTGCAACTGGAAAATGACACTAGAAATATTACTCCAAATGCCAAAGATTGTATCCCCTCTCTGTTACTTACTTACTTGAATGCATTAGTATTACTATTAGCATAAAAAATTAAAATACTCTCTAACCAGTGTGCTGGGTCCTTTTGAATCATTTAGTAGCTAAAAGCAGTTTAGTATTATCCTTACAGATGACGATTTTTCCATTTTTTTTTGCACATAAAATTCATGTCAAGTTATTTACAAATAAGAAAATAATTTTTAAAAGAAAAATGTTCAAAGTGAAACAGATTAACCTTACCTGTTCAGAGGTTGCCATAGAACCATGGCATGTCAAAAGGAGAACCCTATTAGGATCTCCCAAAAGAGGATGAGCTTTAACTTGATCCCTCAAACAGCTAATATCTTCCCAGCCAGTCATGAATACCAAGACACCACCAGGCCGTTCCTTCCTACATATATGGCAGAGTACTGCCTCAATGAAGTTAAATCCTATGCAGTCAGGCATCCAGCATGCTAGAGAATCACGCACTCTAGAACTATAATTCTCAAAACTTGATTTATTAAGAGAATCCTGAAAAAAAAAAAGATAAATCAGCATATTTCAGGCCAAGCTTCAGAATTATGGCATGCATGTTCTGTACTGCTCTCACAAATGCAAAGCAATAATCAATGAAAGATGATCAAATGCAAATTTTGCACAGGAAATAACAAAACCACAATTTTGAGGGAAAAATGTTTATTGTGAAACAAATATCTGGAAGTCAAAACATTCAGCAAAAATCTCTCAAGACTCATCCATGACCTTACTGGCTCACCAAAATATGGAAATTCTAGAAGTCAAAATTTCACTGGTTACCAGAAGTCATACCTCAACAAGAGTTGCTATCTGATTTTTCCTTTTCCGTGGAGCAAGCTGCCTCTGTGTTTTCCACATCTTCTCTTGTCCATAATCATCAATTTGATTAAAAGAACTTAACTTATATCCAGTCATTTCTAGAACATCTTCCAAAAAGTGTGCTCTCACTGGATATGTAAAGCCCTGAATAACATAAGATTGTGCATAAATATTACATTCATTGAGCAATGCAATGTCTAAAGCATGCAAGCTCATATGCAATCTTGAGTAATTATTCAAAATAATTGGATACCTTTGATATTTGAATTTAGGAATAATGGAAGAATAAAGCATGCAATCGTTTAGAACAAATTTGGAAAAAAAAAAAAGGTTCAGAAAGCAATAAATTATTTTTGTTTTCCTAACAAGATTTATTCTAGATTGAACCTCTACGCAGTTTGCAGAGAAAATGACACATTCAATAATAAAAATCTGACTTTTCTCGCATTTACACACAATACATAATCTATAAGGGGTTTCAAAAACTTCTGAACACATGGGCAAACTATTTTTCATATGCAGTTTTTCAACCTGACCTGCGTGCTTTCCTGACTTTTCCATTAGATATACATCATTGAGCCAAGACCAACAAAAGAGTCAATCGAAGATTAAATGGACAATATAAATATGCAAAACGAAAATCAGTGGGATGGATGACAAACAAAACTAACTATTCAATGACTGGTGCAAGCTCACTGCTTTGTATTTGTGGACAGTGGACACAAGATAACAAATCAAGATTTAGCTTACTGGAATATGAATTTTTGGTGCTCCACCAAAATAGTTGGAAAAGAGTTCTGCATTTAAAGTGGCACTCATCAAAATCAATCTCAAGTCCTGACGGCGTGGAAGAAGATCCTTGAGTACAATCAATAGGAAATCTGTCACACAGAAGTCAATTAAACAAAAGAAATATAGAACCATAATATGCAGCTTTTTTGGGGGGGAGGAAGATGGAAAATTAAAAGTGTATGTAACATACCTTCGTTCATGCCTCGCTCATGAATTTCATCAACGAAAACATGGGTTACACCATTCAAGTTTCTGTCACTTAGCAGCCGTCTAAGTAATATTCCACTGGTACAGAAAAGCAGATGGGTGTTTTTTCCTTTCATACCCTCTAGTCGAACTTTATAACCAACCTAACAAAAAACTCTGTTATAGCAGCAAGAATAAAAAAGTTTTTGAACTGAAAAATGCTTGCACATGAATGTATAGTATTTTTGCAGGCTTGTATTTTTGTTATAGAATGAACACTCACAGTTTCACCAAGTGGCTCCCCTCTCTCTGCAGAAACTCTATCTGCAACTGACATAGCAGATATTCTTCGAGGCTGCGTGCAAATAATATTGCAAAATGCTCCACGACCAGATTCTATTTGTGACTCCAATATATACTGAGGAAGTTGAGTTGTTTTACCACATCCCGTCTCCCCAGATACTACTATAACCTATGAAGAAATAACTCGTTAAGAAAGCAAACATGAGTCAAAGGAACTATCTACAAATTGTGACAATAAAAAAAAAATACCTAAAAAAACACAAGTTCCATAGTTTTGGGTCTGCTATCCCTATCATGATTTTCCTACTAGAAGGAAAGGTCTTCCTCTTTTTGGCCGATTGTGGGCAAGAAGGGATCCGAAACCCCAACACCGTGGTTTTTAGACACGTGCTCTAATCTTATGAGCTACAAGCCCCAACCTATCTCCACTAGATCTGCTCCCGGGAGTACCCTAAAAGTATTTTCTCAAGCTTTTGACAATGGTTATATTTAAGAAAAATTTATTTTGTTTCTCTTGTTCTGAATCCCTTTTCCCTAGCCTCCTAGTGTACATTTACTCTTTTGTTTTCTTTTTATTCTTTTTCGGGTTCACTAAACTAATTTTCAGCACTGCAGCATCCCATCTGGAAATTAGGCATGTCTCTTAGTTCCTTACTCTCTACATCCATAAGGAAAAATTTACAGATTTCCCAATAATTGTAATTTACAGTCGTATCCCTTCATTAATTCAGCCTATCCTACTTCACAGTCATAAGGCAAATTACTGAGGCCCTGAGGTGTTTTTATCCTATCTTATTTACATTGTCATTGTTTGATTGCTTGCAACACTTGGCCGACTTTGAATTAGCCCTAACAAACCAAAATGTACCCATTCTTAGAAACCATAAAGAACCAAACATGAACCAGGAAGCTAGTGACTGGAAACATGTCATTGTAGACTCCATATCAGCCCCCAACACTGT